>CANUEP010080549.1:0-116581 GCA_947857235.1 Jatropha podagrica | reverse complement strand
CCCACCCTTTCTGGGGGGGTTTTTTTTTTTGTTTTCAATTCGGGGCCCCCCCCCCCCCCCCCCCCCCCCCCCCCTCTTTTTTTTTTTTTTTTGAATATCACATAATTCTTGCATTAACCTCTTAGAAGATCCCTAAAGCTTAAGCTGTTGCTGCAGATGGACACTTCCCCAATGTATTCCACAATATATAGTCCCCAGAAATAACCTGTTGCAATCAAAGAGAGTGCATAAAATATTCATTTGGCGAAAAAAGAAAGACAATGAATATCTATTCTGGAGAGGCATCGTTTATTTATTAAAGATACAAAACTTGTGCCGGCCATTGGAAATGGGGCTGATCAATAGCCAAAAAACAAATAATATATACATCAAAAGGAATCATCAACACTGGGGAATCTAAACAAATCACCTCAAAAATAACATGCATAATTTAACCTCAATCCAGGGTTAAGGATCAGAGTTCTGATAATATAAATGTAAAGAGGTAACAAGAAAGGAAGCCCATGAAAACACAAGCAGGGGTATCAAGAAAAAAAATGCTAAAGATGCAATTGAAATGAGACTAAGAAAGAAATTCCACAAATGACATCAGATGATAATAAACCAGTTTCAGAAGTTGATTATCAGTTGCTTATAATTTTATCTGCACAACATAAGGTTTCAAATGATAGCACTTTGAACACACTTACCTGAGTTGACAACTCCAAAGGTGCTTTAACAGCTGGATAGATGCTTACCTATATTCAGAACGATATGTGAGAAAGCTAATAAATAAATAAAAAAGTTACAATATTGCACAAAATAAGGCTACTCCTTTTATTCGTAGCAAAATGCATCTTAAAATTTTGTTTTGAGACAGACAAGATATGCTAGGTTTTAAAACATCAATACAACTTGAAAATCTCCTACAATTTTGCATGAAAATCCAGATATCCAGTAACAATACTGTTAATTCTTGCATTTCGGAATGTCCTTGTTATAATATGCAAGACCAACTTCCCCTACGTATTATAAAAAGTAGAAGAATAAGAAACTCACAGATTTAGGATCAATTGACATTCCAGATAATGAAGCCCCAGTAATCTTGAAAGATACCTGAGATAAGAGTTGGAGATTCATTAAAATATCCTGATATCAGACTGTTAGCAGATTTCTCAAGTTCATTACTTTCACATGGTTCTGTAATCAAGCAGGACAGGGAGCAACAATACAAACTAAAATGCGTTACATGACAACTAAAAAGTTCTGAAGTATTTTGTTACACTCATACCAGAAGTGGTTGTTGTTTCTCTTGCATTTATTTCAGTCACCAAACTATGAAATAATATTGGAAGTATAAAAAAAGGTAAAGAAATTGAGACAAAGCACATACTTTGGCATAATTATATGCCTGCCAGCAAAATGGCTCGTCTAGGTCAACCGCAGGAAGATTTTTACTCATTTTCTCCATCAAGAATTCCTCGACATTCACCACATTGTTTGTGCTCTCGCCCTCACCATCACTATCTCCATCACTTGTGTTCCCATTGCCAGATTTAGAGGAAGGAAGTCTTTGAATTTGCCATTGAGCAAATCGAACTGTTCCAGGGAAAGTTGCTTCAATGCTTTTCCCAGTAAGGCTTCTACCACTTGGAATAATTTTCCATTCAACCGAGTGCTCAGTGTTAGAAACTATTCCGATAGAAGGAGTTCCATCAAAAGACACAATCCTTCTCCTTGGAAAAGGCATAATCACATTGCAGAACTCCATTGTCAAAGGAGACTTATAGCCTTCCATTATCCGCAGCTTGAATAGAAACGCCCCTTCATCCTCAGAGACCATTGATAACTGGTAAAAGCCCATTATAGGAGGACCCAAGGCACAACTTGCCTGATAACGCACCAAAACAAAATTACCTAATGGTGGTGAAAACAACATAGCCTGCTTATCCATGCCATGCTCAGGAACTTGAACACAAGGATGGAAAGATAAAACCTCAACATGAGCCTTGTTCAACCCTGTCAAAGGGAGTGATACATCAGGCAATCCTTCCAATTCTGCTCGACAGTTTATTTGGCCTGAGATAGATATTGCATCTGAAATATCATCTCTGTCATACATTGCAGCATGCACAATCTCATGAAGTGTGAAGAGCATTCTCTGCTTTCCTTTGTAAAGATAGGGTTTCCATGATGGTTGTTTGAGGTCAGATGGGGGCAGATCAGATGCAGAAAAGCCATTAACCTTGATAGAAAAAATATTGGAGAAGTTGAGGTCCAGGGGAGTACCTATGAAGCAGCAGATACACGTAAAAAACTAATAGCATAGACATGCACACTGGTTAAGAAATTAAGCAATTATGAAGATTTGAAACAAGATAAACAGTTATAAGATTTACAAACCAAAGGGCATTGCGCTGCTTATGAAATTTCGAAGTGCATCTTTATCTAAAGGCCTTGAACCTATTGTTGGAGCATCTGTTGTAACAGCTCCAATTGCAGCCGTACTAGATGGTGTTGCAGATGCAACAGGTGCAGCCACAGGTTTTGCCCTAGAGGAGATACCTGATATCCCTATGCTTCCAGTTAAGGAATCCAACAGGCCTCCTACAGATGGTGATGCACTGACAACAACCTCTGGATCCACCACATCACCGGTAATTATATCGCCAATCGCAAGTGCTACCATGAATGCTCTGTAATGCCAAATATAAATCAAATTAATTTCCCAGGTAAATGAAATGATTATGAAATGACTGTTTTTCCTTCAAATCAACATAATTAAATTTATTTTACAAACTAAAAGAAAGATGGCTAATATGTAGGAAGCGGGTTGCAACTACAAATTGAACCAAGGGGAAGGGAGAAAAATGAAACAATCACAGTTGATAAAACGTAAAACTAACATTTACAGATTAAACAAAATCATAGAACCAGTGAAAAAAATTTTGAAAAGAAGGTCTGGCCCAAAATAAAATAGAATCATCATGTTTAGGGTCATGGTACCCCAAAGATTTAAGATGTCAATCCAAAATTAGTATAAAGTAGAAGGAAGTGAACAAATAAAAAAATCACTTTAAGATGGAAAAAAGGCAGAAGAAAATATTCAAGGGAAATTTGTATGATACCATAATCAAGGATGTTACAAGTAACTTACCATACCCTGTAATGGATGGAAGATCAAGCAGGAGGGAGGATATGCTCTCATCTGCTCCAACAGCATTTCCACAGTCAGACCTGCTGCACAATCTTGAATATGCCTTCAAATGCCTTGGCTCAACCAACGGCAGAGCAAGGACGGAATAAGGACCTCTAACATGCAAAATTAAAGGCCAAAGAAGATGACACTCGGCTTCCTCGACAGTGGCTATATGAAGACTTATAACATGACGTGTAATGGGGTTGTCAATCCAGGAGTCCGACCCTTCAGCTGACTGAGTCACCCGTATACCATACCCACGTGTTGAACCCTCCCTACAAAGACACAGATAGACCAGTAAGTACAGGTGATTAAAGTAGTCTAAGAAAGATGTAAAAGGCTAATAGCATTGCAAAAACACAAAAAGAATAAAAAAAAATCATTGAATTCATATCAATAGGCAAGTTAAAGGAATAATAATAATAATAATAAAGCAGCATATCAGCTGAAAAGATTAATCTGCCAACGCGGTGTTCTAAAATTATGAATGGCGTGTCAATTAACTATTTAATCCTTTCAATAGAGTGTAAAGCAAAAATGTATACTAAAAGATAATTAAGCTAAGGCGAAACCAACCTTTTCTTCCTCTCCGCAAATGCAGCAGCTAGCTCTGAATCATTTGGAAGAATAGGTAGCACACTGTACTTGACAGGATCCTCATTTGAGTTGTCGTTTTCGCTCTTGCAAGCAGCCCGCCACCGCCTTTCTACAACCGGAAACCTCCTAATATTGTGTAAAACACCAAAAGAATAAAGTAAAATTATAAGAAATCGATCAGACTGTCAGACATAAAAACCAAGAAATACGAAATCCCCAAATTAAACACGCTTAATCTATTAGACTTTAGAATTCAATTCAGTTGAATTCATAAATTGAAATCCAATTCACAGATCAGTAACTAAAAATAAGATATGTGAATGGCTTAAATTCCAAATACAGATACTGTGAGAAGATGCTTGTGGTTTCTCCGGTGATACCTGGAGAAAAGGACGGCGTCGAGATTGTTGAGGATCCATAGAGCTCTTATGCTGCAACCGCTAGGCATGTGGTAGTTCCTCGTCACGGTCTGTGCTACTTTTGTTTGGAAAAATTAATATGGAGAGCGAGCAATGGACTGGAAAGTGCCCCAAGCTCGCAGGGAGAGGAGATAAAACGACAACGTTCGCTATAATGCAGAACGGCGCTACGCATCGTTTTACACGCTAGTTTCGTTTCTTTCGCTTTATCACGCTTTCTTGAACCCGGTTTTTTTTGTTATTTTAACAAAATTACAGTTTCATTATTCCTTGATTAAAATTAAGGATAAGAGTCCGAATTTTTTTCAAAAAGCATTCTTCTAATTATGTGCCAACGTGGACAGACCATATCATGCCTGAAAATTATTTATAAATTTAATATTTATTTATAAAAATAAAGTCAATTTGTTCATTGAAAATAATAAATTTGCGGATTTAATCAGTTATTTTGAAAGAGGAAAAAAATTAACATAAATTAATAGTAAACTTTTTTTATTGTTATTATTTCATTTTATTTTGACCTGTAAAAAACAATTGCAATATTGATTGTTAGATGACGTTGGAACTGAAAAAGGGCATAATTGTAGGAATGCATTGAGGATAAAATTGCCTATTGATTTGAAAATATGGAAATGATATAATCTATATTCACAAAGTTAAAATGAAAACAGACAACAGATAATCAAACAGAGTGACCTAGTTTGTATACAATACAACATAGGAACAAAAAAAGGAGGAACGTATACATTACAAGGAAAAGAAAGAGTGACTTTTATATTGCATCTGGAATCCAAGCACCTCGCCCCAAAATTTGCAACTTTTGGTTCTGCAATTACTGGATAGGCACTTGAATGGACGTGGAATCTAAAGGTCGACGCATAGGTAGGAAATGACAGAGCCCGCTCTTCGTTTGGTCCTCTCACTAACCTTCCACTTCTCAACCAGGACCTTCTTTATGTTTTGACAACTTGACACCACAGTGGCTACTCCTGCTGCAGTTATTCCTGGGCAATATACCACATGACAGGACTCTAGCATTGTGCAATTTTTAACAAGATGGGATAGTCCAACATCAGTTATTTGTCTGCAATGTGACAGCACAATCTCCTTCAGTAGTGGACAGCCTTCTCCTATTTCAGCCATTGCCATATCTCCCAAATGCTGTCGTTTTAGTTTCAAGAAGAGAAAGGAAATTAAAATAATTAAAGAAATATGCCAAGCTATTACATCGCTCTTGCTAACCAGTTCACAAATTAGAACGTGATTTCATTGGCTAAAACATCATAGAATGGAAACATAGTTTATTCATGAAAGTATCCAAGCTTTGAAGTATAAAAAAGAAAATGAAAAGAAACATAGAGGAGAGAACGTTGGCACACCTGAAGTACGCTTACATCTAGGTTAATGAGTTCAGGGCATCCTCTAGCAATAGCTGTTATTCCAGCATCACCAATTTGGTGGCAGCCACTAACATTCAGTTGTTGCAAGGAGCAACCTTGACCAATGGCAATAAGTGCCTCATCTCCCACCCTAATAAATAAACTAAATAAGAGCGGATAAAACCGAATGCATATCATCTACAGAGTTGAAGACATCATGAAGTCAATTACGATGCAGGTTTCCACCAGAAAAATTTCCAAATAAAACAGAGGAATAAAATTAAAAAGATCAGTAGAATTAACTGAAAAGGCATTTCTAGATTTGAAAAGATAGAGAAATCAAATATATATGGGGAATAAAGTCTTTTACCTATCACAAAACCGAAGGCTAAGATCTGTGAGAGATTTACAATTCTCACCAATGGCTATGATTCCCTTGTCACCAATCTATCAATGAAAAATCAAGAAAAAAAATTAAAAGATAAATGGTGCAAAGTGTAATTAAAAGTGAAAATGTATATTACTAGCGGAACACAAAGCTATACATCATACTGCTTAAACATGAAACTTAAAAACTAGTCCGACAATGTTAAAGCATAAGTAGCCAAACAGCTAATAGTTTTCACTAGAAGACAAAGAACTTAAAATGAAAGATGTTAAGGAAACAGATATAATAGAAGCTACAATTGCTTGTGTGTGTGTTTGTGCGCATGAATGCAGCAACACACATGCATGAGACACAAAAGTGAGAAAGATAACCTCATAACATCGGCGAATATGAAGTTTCTTCAAATTTCTACAGCCTTTAGCTATGCGGCAAATGGCATCATCACCGATACTAGAGCAATCTACCAGATGAAGAGCCTGCAAGAACTTGCAGCCTTTTCCAATTTCAATAAGAGCATGATTACCAATCCGTTGACAGTATAACAAAGCCAATTCAGCGAGGCGTCTGCACAAGTTAAAACTTCAGTATTAAAAGTATGGCCTAAAGATGTTCAAATACAGATGAGATATGTTTTTGACTGCTGGCGATGGAAGAAACCGATTCACAGAAATAATGGAACAAATTTTAGATACAGAAGAATTTAAGCTATACAAGAATGATTAATAAAGCCAGTGATAAGGAATGAGAGGGGGGAGAAAGAGAGCAGAAAAAAGAAAAGAATAAGGAATGAAGAAGAAAGAAAAGAGAAAAAGAACCCACGGGCAACTTTTTCCAATGGCCTCCAGTCCAATCGTCCCAATATTGTGGCAGCCATTAACTTCAAGTTGTGTCAGTTCTCTACAACCAGTAGCAATTGCTTCTAAACCCTTGTCACTCAGGAAATAGCAATCACTTAAAGTAAGATTTTTCAACTTCTTACATCCACCCCCAATGGCACGCAGACCCCTGAAAAAATTATATTGCCTTAGACATCATGAATAATCACAGTTATCTAAAATGCTTACCACTACCTGAAGTTGCATATCAAATTCCCAAGGAAAAGCATTGAATAATAAGTATCCTTTGAATAAAGGAGAAAAGACGAATAAAAGGACAATAGTACTTGAACTGAATGTTAGCTTTCATGACAAGAAGATTATTTATAAGGCAATAAAGATGGGTCAAATCATATTTTGGTGGTTCAGTTCAAGTAAAGACATGTATTTTAATTTCAAGGAGAGAGATGATCAACTGACTTGTCAGTAAATCGCTGGAAACTGTATAAAGCCAACACCTCCAGTGAAAAACAATGGGTTCCCACGGCTATCAAAGCTTCATCTGTGACATTAATACATTGTAGCTTCAAAACTTTCAAAGAAGGGCATCCTCGGGCAACAGACAGTACACCTTCATTATGGATTGATTCTGAATCTAGTGATAGAGTTTCAAGAGATTTGCAATAGGAGCTCACTGCTTCCAATGATAAGTTCGTTATTTTTGCACAGGCTGCAACACTGAGAGTCTTTAGCGATTTCCCACAGCCTTGGGCTAATTCAACCAAGCCTGTGTCAGTCAATCCTTCACAAAAACGTAAATTCAAATCTTCAAGCCGCTTACAACCCCTCCCAATAGCAGCCAGACCATTATCTCCAACATAGCAACCCTGTGGACAATGGGAATTGGAAAAGTAAAAGAATAAATAAATAAAACAAAAAGGAAGAGAGAAACTCAAGCTCAAGTAATGCTTACAATGTAGAAAAGTAAAATTAACTAGCAATAATTAATTTATGAATCTACTACTGCAGATATCAAAAAGCAAGAAGAAACATGATGCTGAGAGCAGTTCACTAGGCCAGTATATACTGCACTAACCATAACCTGACAAGGATTTTAAACTAGAGATTAGATTACCAAATGCATCAGCTAAATCGTGGAGATGCTAATGTCTTTCTGATCCCAAAAAATTTCTCTGAGAGAGAATTGCACAATTAAATACCAAGAAATGAGTTGATTTACTCCAATAAAATGATAATCTAAGACCAGTGGATTCTACATGCTCACTTAAGAGTACGAAAAGAAAATGTTCTAAATAATCCTTGATTGAAAGTAAATTTAATCAACACATCTGCAAAACAGAAATCCAAGAATTAAAAAGTAAAACAGTTAAGAAATCATAAGTCTTACTTGTAAATCCAGAGATACCAAGAAACTGCATTTGTAAGCAAGAGACATTAAGCCTAAACTTGAAACAGTCGAGCACCAGATTAAACTCAACTTTTCAAGCCTTGGAAAGCCATCACCAAGGGCACTCAAACCAGCATCAGACAAACAGTACGATTCAAACTGGCCACCTTCGGATACACCTTTTTCAGAATGTAACTTAAGAGGCAGTGTAGATTGGTCACTTCCCCTTCTTCTTCCCTGTATAACAAACTACATTAATCAACATGCACAATACACTGACTAGCAATAACATACATAGGTAACAGCTGCATATTTTCCCATTCATTAAAAGCAAAACACCACCGGAGAACAGACCCATACCCCACCCACCCACATCCTTTTCTTGGCAGGTGACCATTTAAGAGAATTCAAGTGTGGTGTTTAAAACTCTTGCATCTTCCTAGGACAAATCAAGTACACTACTTTCTTCCATGATGACAACTTTTAGTTTCTTTCCTCATTAGTCTTTGCATTTTGCTCTTTTAAATCCACAATGAATAGCATATCAATAATGATAATCATGATTCAAAAAAGATTGTTCTACATCAAATAACAAAATTCCAATTCAAATAACGTTAACCAACTTAATCACTATTTCCCACGCAAAGTAATCCAAACTCAACGATTAAAAACAAATGAAACCTGTAAGAACGCAATTACATTGCGTAGCGGGTGAATTGTGAGAGCAGTGAACAATTTCTCATCAAAATGAATTAAACAGTTTCAAATTGGATTGAACTAACCAAACTAATTGGCATTTAGATAGGGAGCTACCAAGAAAGTATCGAAATTGAGGCTTACAAATGGGACTGGAATAGAAATAGAGAGTCGTTCATCAATGTGAACAGATTTAACATTGTGAAAGCGGCGAGCAAGAAGCTTGACGAAGAGGTCAGGGTTGCCAGAAGCGCCGATACGAAGCGTGGTGCGGCTGAGGCGCTCTAGAGCCAACCACCGTTTGCAGACGATAGAGCAGGCATCGCGGCTGCCCTTGGAATCCAGGTGCCTGAAGATCTCGACAATCAGCTCGTCAGGTAGACACGTGTTGATCCAATCATGGCCTCGCATGTGATAGAGATTAAAAAAAAAAACAAAACCGAATTGATTGAGAATTGAAGTGAATTGAGTGGAAATGAAATTTTGATCTGCAGGAGATTGTTCAGAGCACAAGAAATCGGAGGGAATAATTAATTTTTCGGGACATTGGTGGAGTCGGCCGGTGGAGGAGGAAATGTTTGGGTGTGTTTTACCGAGAATGCCCCTGCTTTTGAACATAACTACCGTATCGCAGTTTGACTGACACCTGGTTTTATGTCGTTTCTTGAGACGTGGATCGTTTCAACCGAAGTACGAATGAGCGAGGTCGTTCAAGGTCGGGTCCTTCGTTCAAAAAGAGAACGGACAAAACTCACGGTATGCATATATGACACGTCGTGTCTTATGTCCATCCATTTGCTGACACGCCACCGGCCGTTAATCAGAAAATTTTTTACTATTATTAATCAAATAGTGTTAATTGATGAAATAATCCATAACATCATTTGAAAATAATAAAATTAAAATTATTTAGATCGTTAAAATGGATTGGCACGTCGAGTTCAACATAATTTTACTTAACATGCAATATAATTAAGATCAATACGAATATAACTCATTTAATAATAGTGTCAAATTTATTAATACAAACATGATAGATAATATTAATACGACACGTATAACTCGCTTAATATTATAAATAAATCAAATAGATTGTATTGACCCATATAATCTATCTAGTAACCCATCTAATATCATAAATGATCATGTTGATCAATATACAATCTATTTAATTTTTTATTATATTTTTAAGTTTTAATCTAATTAACTCAAATTATATTTAAAAATGAATTTTTATATATAAAATGCATAAATTCTTTGAAATTCACAACTAAAATAATACAATAATAAAATTTAAATAAGATTTTAATTAGAGTACTCTTAAATAAATGAGATATTTGCTTAATTCATATGTCAACACGTGACACGACATATATATTTGTATTATAAATAGTTGACCAATTTACAATTTTTTTATACCGATTTAACCTCAATCCTAACTCTCATTTCGCATGCTAGATGAATTTTATTCATATGTCATGATCATCTTGACACCCCTAAAAATTGTATAATAAAAATAACCGTGAAATATATTACAAAATTATATCTCATTAAAATATATTTAAAAAAATTGTAATTTTAAAAATGTATTTCTTTAAATATCATGCAAAGTTTTTTACTCAAATATATAGTAGCAAAAATCATATTTGATGTGACATACATTAAAAAATGTATACACTATTAATGTATTTTTCAGTAATTATAATAATTTTGAGAATTTAATTAATTATATTAGAATAAAAACTAAAAATTTTTTAATTTTATATTTATGATTTGTTATAAACAATTGTTTATTTATTTAAAATATTAACGTATTATACTTTTTTAGTTTAGTGTGTCATAAGGGCGTTTGATGTCCCACTTTCTTTTTTTTTTAAATTATCGTATCATGTATCTTGTCATATCTCATGTGTCACGCATCTATGTAATATAATTTATGGTCCTATATGAGACTACTTTATATACTTAATTGGTTTTAGGGAAGAGCCTTGTCTTAAAATATTCATATTAAATATTTTAAAAAGTAATAAATAAATTTTTTAAAATTTTATTTTTATTTATATTAGATACAATAATTATTTATTAAATTAATTATAATGTAATTATTTATCTTTAATTTTGTCATATTTTAATAGAATTAGTTAATTTCTTTAATTTCAGGTAAAAACTTTAAAACATTAATTTTTTTTTCTCTAAGCGCAATCTTATTTTGGTGATGATGATTATACTTTCTATAAAATAATATCAAAATAAAATACTTTTCTATTTTTAGAAAACAAAAAGTGAAACTTCTAGAAGAATCTGTTCCATTAAATAGGTAACAAATGTCATTTGACCACTTAATTCTTCACATTTTACCATTTTTTTAATAAAAACTAGTAAAATTTAATTTCAAAATATATAATTAATGTTTTTATGATTTTTAAGTGACAATAAAATGGAAAAAACATTAAATTATATTATAGTTATTATTTAATTTTAATGGAATGGAGATCTACAAAACATAATTAAATTTAGAAATTCGTATATATTTCTTAAAATTGCAATATTTTAATTGAAATGAACGTCTTCATCGTTCATAGACTACCTAAAAAGTAAAAAGAAAGAAAAAAAACAGCCACAGGAAGAGAAATACGAAGGAAGCTCTCAAGAACCTAAAAAGCCAAAAACCACTTTTGCTTTTGCAAATTTTCTCATTTCATAACGAAAATTTCAGCAACCAATTAGTGAAAAGCACAAACATAGAGGAACTGAAAATTTGGTCGATCGACGATCATCATGTCTTTTTCCTTCTTCAAGCCATCTCGGCCTAAAACGCCGCCAGAGGTGGTGAAAGCAATGAAAGATAGCCTCATGGCTCTGGACACGAAAACCGTTGTCGACGTTAAAGCTCTGGAGAAGGTATTTCTCTTTCTCATTTTTCATTACTTAATCCAAATGTTGAGGATTCATGTAAATGTGATTTTATTTTTCCTTCAGTGAGGGCTATTTCGTTTGCTGATGATGCAATTATGCTTTTAAAACAGTTGAGATTGTAATCTTTGTGTTTTAGTTGTCTGATTGGATCAATCGTGAAAATAATCCTCCACAAAAGGGGAATGAACTAAGGACCTGTTTACTGTTGCTTAAAGATACAATGATTTGCTACCACGTTATGGCATTCTAGAATCATCGTTGCCTTTTGCTTGCTTGGTGTTTAGTAGTTATTCCAACTGCCACATTCGAGCATTTGAAACCCTCACGTGGTTGCTGGCCAATTAGCCAGCTACCCCTACATTTTTGCATGAATTTGTTGCTCTTAGGCTTCAAAATTGCCATCTCTTGGCTGCAGGCCCAGCAGTTGTGCCAGGAACTGGTCCTTTATGTCACTGAGTGGATGGAGACGAGCTTTAAAATGTTATAAGACAGCATTGCCCTAGGAGGGTAATTTGAATGGCCAAAGAGATTATATGCTGCTTTGCACATATAATCCCATTATATTGCAACTATTATTATTGTTATTGTTGTTAGCATAGGAAGCAAAATCACGCTGATTTTTCCCTTTTCTTTTGCCATACAGGCAATGGAAGAAATTGAGAAAAATCTCGTGGCAACGAGATGTATGCTCTCTGGAGATGGTGAGGTTGAACCAAACATGGATCAAGTTTCACAGCTGGCTCTTGAAGTTTGTAAAGAGGATCTTCTTGCCCTTATGGTTCACAAACTGCCTCATTTGGGATGGGAAGTGAGTTTGAACTGTTCTTAGCACTCTGAACAAGCATTCTGAATTTACTTGCATTTGGTTATGTGATATTTGTCCTTTTAAACCAGGCAAGAAAAGATTTAGTTCATTGTTGGTCCACATTGTTGAAGCAAAAGGCTGATTCCAAGTGTTGCTGTGTGGAATACATAGAGAACAATTTGGAATTATTAGACTTCCTTGTTGTGTGGTAAACTTACTTCCCTCTTTGTTTCTCTTTTTAATATTACCTACATATCCTATGAACTTTTGAGATTCTTGTAATTGGTTCCTTGTGAGCATCTCTTCTACTACAGGATTTTGGTTTCTCCATGGTCTTCCTGAATGTTGTACATGACTTACTTCTGGCCCAGAAAGGTACAAGGCTTTTTGGTGTGAAAGAGAGGACAATTTTGAACAGATTCCCATATTAGAATTTGAATTCTGATAGAACATTGAAGAGAGAGGCCATCTTACCCCAAGGACACATCGGGATTTACATTATAAGGGCACAGTGGCTTTGGTACAGCCAGTGCAGCTAAAAATCTGAAACTAGGAATATTACAGTTGAAGCAATGGATGCATTGACAGTTAGTTAATCTCCCAAAGTCCAAAGAACCATTAACCATAATGAATGTGCATTATTGTTGTTCTTGCTGTTGCCTATTTGATAATTAGGTTTTTTTAAAAGCTGTGTTACTTCAACTCGGGATTAGTATGGAAAATGAGTATACATTGAAGAACATACTCAGCTACTTTTACAAATTCCAGCACTGATTTGAAGTGAAAAAGTCAATATCTGTGCCTAATTCTCCTGTTCTAACAATTTTATTTATTTATTTTTATTTTTGGTAAAGTAAAGAGGTGAAGTAACTGTGGGTTAAAAGACATAGTCTTTTGTCCAATTATTTCAATTCTTCTAAACAGTTGTTCAAAGTGCAAAAGTATTCGAATTCTTGAGTTGTCCTATTACCATCTAATTATGAAATTCAGTAGTGTTGTATTGCATGGGACTTATTGTTTTCTTTTGGAAACAGCTATGATAACAAGGAAATTGCCCTGAATTGTGGACTTATGTTAAGAGAGTGCATCAAATTTCCGACACTTGCAAAGTAAGAAAAGACATCAGGCCTTTTGTCAATTTGGCATATGTAAAAGAAACTTCACTGTTCTTGTATGCTTGATAATTATATGAAATAAAGCAGAATAATGTAACTATTGGAAGCACTCTTCTTGTTTGTTCTTGATCTTGGCTGAATTGTTCTGCTTTGAGTTCATCACATTGTTAATTTTGTAGTGATTTTTCAGATACATACTAGAGTCTGCAAGCTTCGGATTGTTCTTCAAATTTGTGGAATTGCCGACCTTTGATGTTGCTTCTGATGCTTTCTCTACTTTCAAGGTCAGAGTTACAAGTTTGTAAGTTCTTAGTTTCTTGTATGTTTACCAGTTAGTTTGGAAGCTTCCAGCTTGGTTGTTTTACATGTTTGGAAATAAATTCTTTCCAGGATTTGCTTACTAAACATGATACCATGGTTGCTGAATATCTAACAGCTCACTATGACGAGGTACATTTCTTTTTTATCATTTTCATGGTATGATTAGAGAAAGCTTAGACAGACCTCAATGTTCCTTAAGAATCTGTCAATCTATTTGTGTTGATGAAATAGCATAAAAAAAGGATGTGCTTGCCAAGGACGCTTTCTTGTTAATAATCACCAACAAATTAGTAGTATCCCAGTAATTGGGGGACAGCAATTCAACTGAACTCATTATTCTTTTTTGTAAAAGCTTACTTTAACTGATTTTATGTAACACTTATGCTGCAGACACTGAAGATAACTCTTTCCATAATTATCTTGGCATATTTATCTTATTCTTCTTTTCTTGTCTATGTAATATAGCTAATATGATAAGGTGTTGTTTTCCAGTTCTTTGATATGTATGAAAAATTACTGACATCCCCTAATTATGTGACAAGAAGGCAATCATTGAAGGTTAGTCTCTGTTGTAAGTGTTTATAGATCATGCCCTGATGTTGTTTTGATATGTGTGTTAATGGGACTATGTCAATGATTTTAGCTTCTGTCGGATTTCCTTTTGGAGGCTCCGAATTCCCATATAATGAAGCGCTATATTTCAGAAGTTCGATATTTAAAAGTCATGATGACGTTGCTGAAGGTATCAAAATTCTCATTTCCACTCTTTATGTCTTCCATTTTAGTTTTGGATTGATTTTTTTTCAAGTTCCTCCTTATAAAAACAAGTAGACATGAAGTTAAAGACCTAGAGCTTCCAACAATAAGAAGTTTTCTCCACTTTTAATGTTATAAAGCTCTGGATACTGAGAATGGGAAATCCATTAATATTTTGTAACTCAAAATATACAATTGCAAAGTAGGTCTTCAAGTATTGGATTATTTATATCTTTTCCTCTCTCTAATCAGTTTTGTCTTGTACTACTGCTTTACAAACAGTCTTCAATGTAAATACACTTTCGAATCTCATGGGAATTGACACCCTGGTGAATCTATAGGCAATAATATGTACTTGTGAACTTTGCTGCATATGAATTGTTACAATTATGTTAAACTAGTCCAAGAGCTGTTAAATAAGCTTGCTTCCTTAGTGTGTTGCAAACTTCGAAGCGAAAATTATTAGTTCTGTGTTAACAAGGATATTTTGAACCATAATATATGTTCAGCTGTCTTGATTATAGATTTGAATCATTTACAGTAAGTTATTTGTAAATTGAGGTTTCTGTCTATTTGTTTGTTTTCTGAGCAGGACTCAAGCAAAAATATTCAGATTTCAGCTTTCCACATTTTCAAGGTTCTGAGATCTCTTTCTTTCTTCTTATGCTGGTTGTTAGTCATATCTGGGTGATTCAGTTTCCAGGGATGCTACAATCCTCCCATACTTGGCTTTTCTAAATTTTGATCTCCTAACCTTCTACTTTGGTGCAAGACGATTGAATTTAGCATGCCAAATATTTTTCTTCCATATAAAGTTGATTGATAATCTGATGTGGAGCATAATATGGAGGGAAAAAAAAAACATAATATATGAATAACTCTTTCCTTTCCTTCAAATTTTGCTTTATCCCGACAACTAAAGCAATCTGATTGAGGTTGTCATTTAGCCTTGTTGCACAATCTTTATACACAGCAACTAATAACTATTGCCTCTCTCTGTCTCTCTCTCTCATTTTTCATTTTTTTTGAAACAATGGTTTTCTCGTAAGAGGTGAAATACAAATGACCTTGTTTTGGGTTGGAAAAATTAGGCAGTATCATGAGTCTCCCTTTTCTATAATATACAAACAGACCCTTTATTGCAGCTTTAATAATGAAGGAAGAGTTGGCATGTAATTCATTCAGAGTTTTTTATCTCTTGGCTTTCATCCAGGTTTTTGTTGCTAACCCAAATAAGCCAAGAGAAGTGAAAGTAATTTTAGCAAAAAACAGTGAAAAATTGGTGGAACTGCTTAATCATCTTTCCATTGGAAAAGGTAATCACTGCCTATTATCCTTCTGCCCTTGCACCGAATATATACAAATAGCTGATGGAATTGCACCTTGATATTGTTGCATAATTTTCTAATTTCTCCTGTGATATTCCCTCCTTTTCAGGTGCTGAGGATGAGCAATTTGAAGAAGAAAAGGAGCTCATAATCAAGGAAATTGTGAGAGTATCACGCCCGCCGTATCTGGATAGTTAGATCCTTATCTTTATAGCTGATTTTCTTTTTCTACTGAGATTCTGTCTTATGGTTCATGCTAATTCCATATGATGATTTTCTGGCAACTAATGTTTGCCAAAGAAGTTGGTGTTTGCGGAGTTTCAAGGCGTTCATAGGGAGATGTGTACTTGTAATCGTTTTGCCCAAGAAGTGATACTAAGCAGTAGAAATCGACATTCGGTCTTAAAAACATGCCTAAATAGTAAATTGTTGGTTTTGAGTGGTCAAAAGGCATTTGTATCATAATGAAGTTATATTGTTATTGTTTTTTTATCTTATTTGTGCAACATGAGTGATCAAGTTTTAATGCATGTTTTTCTTATAAGCAAATATTAGGTTCCCAAGTCGCAAACTTTTCTCTGCTTCAAAGTCACGACTGGAGTTTTTTAGCTTTGGAAATGCATATGAACAAATAAAAATAATAATTTCAATTGAATGCCAATGATTGTGAAGAAATTGAGCTTATCATTTTTTTTTTCGTATTTTGCTTAAATTATCATTATTTTTATTTTGCATTTTATTCCAATCATAAAGTTTTATTTTTTCATTCCATTTTGATTTTTTTACAATACTAGTTTTTTAGAATGTGCATTGCACGTAAATCCCGTTATTTGTACTTGTTATATATATATTTTTTATTTATTTCAAATGTTTATTATATGTATCAATTATACTGAAATTGATATTATATTTATAAAATAAATTAAAAGATATTACAAAACTATTCATAGATATTATATGTCTAATTAAAAATATTACAACAACCAATCACTAATATTATATAAAATATTTGAAATAAATATCATTCTTACTTGTAAACAGTTTAAATATCTTCAATATCACCACAAATATAACATCGTAACGATAGTTAAAAAAATATTTAATTATACACTGTAAAAATAATAATACGAAAATTATAATAATAAGGATTACTAAATTCAATTTGATTGAAGAATTATGTATTATATGACTGGATTAAGTATTGTGTAATTCTTGTGTATAACTATTGGTATAATTGTTTTGTATATGATTTATTATATCATAATGCAGAGCATTAAGAAGTCCGAGTGTCTCCTAAAACTCGAGTCAATAGATAGCAGGACTCAGGTCCATTTTAGTCTCATAAGGCAGAAAGAAAAATATTTTGTGTACTTTTTAATTTATAATTTTAAAAAGAAATAAAGAAATAAATTATACTAAATTATAATAAATATAAATAACAACTATTCTATTAATTTATAAATAAAGAGAATTAATTCTTACCACAAGAAGAAAATATAATCGCAAACTTAATAATTTTAATTCAAAATAGTAAAAACAATAAATTATTGATAGCAAAAAATAATCAAAACTAAACATCTACATATAGTAATATGATAGAACAAATTTCTAATTAAAATCGTATTAAAAAATAAATTTTTAATTAGAATAGGATTAGATTAAAATTATAATAATAATAATTAAAATAGAAAAATAAATACAATGTGGTCCCAACTTAGCTATTAATACTAAATTGTCATTAATAATATTTTTTATCAATTAGAATACATAGAAGTATTTTAAAAACCAAATATGTTCTCCTATTCGTACTTTTATATATATTATAAATTTATTCATTTTGTCTACATATATATTATTTTGCAGTAAAATATTTACTCAATACATATTATTTACAGTGAAATATTAAATAAAAAATGCGTAATAAATATATTTATTTTTTACTCAATAATTTATTATCGTTTTTATTATATTATAAAAAAAATCATTCAACTATATTTACAAAAAAAACGAACAAAAAATAAATGTTAAGACTAGTTTTCTTCTCCTTATAAGCTTTCAAGTCCATCAAAACACAACAGTATATTCCTTTATTTAGCTGTATCGTACTCTCTCCACCCAGAGAACCCAGAATATTGAATCGGACCTCTTTTCCCCGAAATCCAATTCCCTTTCATTCCCTCAAATGAATTTCTTCAAATCCGTGTTCTCAGAGGAAACCACTCCTCCCGATTCTCCTACATCCCCACCCGATACCACAACCTCCGATCCCCAAACCCTAAACCCTCAACCTATCGGTATTCCAGCATGGTCCTTCGGCGGCTTGATCAAGACCTTAGCTGCTAAATCCGAATCTATGATCGAAACCTACCGCAAGGATTTTCAGGAGTTTGGATCAGGACTAAAGAAGGAGACAGCAGTTATTAGGGAAGTGGCCTCCCGTGCCGTCAAGGACCTTCCTGCTTCACTCGAGGTTGGTGCTTCCGTCGCGCAGGAATCGCTGGAGACTGTCGGCCAAGCTATTGATGACATCGGAGCCACCGTCTGGAAATCCACTTCGCAAATAATCACTCACGGTAGGGACTCAATCGTAGCTTCGGATCACGATGACTCGGATTCTTCTGATAAACAATATAGCGACAGCAAACAGCAGTCTTTGAATTTAAAACGGTACAGTCGTTTTGATATGCAAGTGCGTTCAATACAATGTGATTTTAATACTTACTGCATTGAACCGGAGGATAAAGTAGAGTACGAGAATTGGAGGTTAGGATCTTTTTCTCTGGAAGATAAAAAAGAGGAGATAGAGAATCTATTTAACGAAAATAGGACTATTAAGGAAATTTATAATGAAATGGTGCCTAGTAGAGTAGATAATGAAGGTTTTTGGAGTAGATATTTCTATAAAATGCACAAGTTAAAGCAAGCTGAGGAAGCAAGAGCCTTACTTGTTCAGAAAGCTATTTCTGGTGAAGAGGAGGACTTGAGCTGGGACTTTGATGATGAAGATAAAGAAGACGACAAGCGCAATGAGCCTCTGTCAGAAGGCCAATCTAGTGGAAATTTAAAGGAAGAGAACAATCTCAGTGAAAGATCTGAAGTTGAGAATACCAATGCCAGGGAGAGGAACAAAATCGAGGGGAATGTAATGGCAATGGAGGTAAAAGGCGATAATGGGGAGTCTTGTAAAGATAGCGATATATCAGTAGTTTCAAGTCAATCATTACTGCCAGAGGAGGATGACCTTGGATGGGATGAAATTGAAGATATCGGAATAAATTATGAAATCAGAGGGGAAGCCACGGGGAGCAACCCAAGTACCAGCAGACTTGATTTGCGCAAGCGGTTGAGTGTTGCAGAGGAGGAGGACCTGAGTTGGGATATTGAGGACGAAGATGATGAGCCTGGTAAACCATGATTCCTACTCTATAGTTGATGATTGGTTCATATGCGAGATAAATGATTTATTCTTTGCGGTTGCGTAATTATCTCTCCTTCCTTCAACTGATTAGATTCATATGTTAGTATTTAAGTTTTACGGAGTTCCCAAGTAAATGTTAATACAAATTGGTTTTACTTTTTGAAAACTTAGGCTCCAAATTTTAAATGTTGATCATTTTGTTCACATCGGAGTGCAACACTGTGTCTGGGTCTGGTTCATATTGTTCCTTGCTTCTCTGTATAAAAAAAAAAAAATTATTTTCCTCAATTTGCACTTCAATTCAGATTATTTGTTAATCTCATTATCAATCCAATCTCTGGTTCATGCATTCGATTTTTAAAAGATTTAGCTTTCCAAACTTTGAGGTAGGGTAGCCTTTCAAATTCTTAACCTCTCTGCTATATTTGATAAATGAAGATGATCTGTCCTGTGGCTGGTGGGAAAAGCTGAAAATTTTACAGCCAAAATATAAAGCTATGTTAACCAAAAGTTATTTTATAATCCTTGATCTGCTCATCTGATATGATTATGAAGTAAATGCTTCTATAATAAATTGGATTGAAAAGAAACTGTCGCTCATGGGACAATACAAACCCGAGGCAGGATTTTTTTAAGACATTCAAGTAATTCTTCAGCCATCGTTTGTTTCTATTTTTCATTATACTGTAAGAGCTTGGATCCTAATTATCAGCACTATCGAGGCATTCAGTCAATCAAAAAACACTAAGCAGCAAACTAACTCTGTTTCTTGTTTGATGGTTAGCATTCCTAATGAAAATGGGAAAAAAATAAAGTGTGGTTGCTATTGCTTCATCACCCACAGTTTGTAACTTACTCCAGTGCTAACTTTGCCTCGCCAAACCCCTGCTAGTAAATGTCAAATTGCGCAAACAATATCAAAATTTTACGCTAGCAATGGAAATGGAAAACAAATTATGATCAAGCTCAATCTAAATCTCGTTACTGACAAATTTGGGCACAACCAGATTTGTTGCAATCCATCAGTAAAACGTCTCAACATCAATCCAAAATCAGATCCACCAACCATGTGGCAGTGTAGTGTATCATGCAAAAACAAATTAAAAAGAAAATGACACCACACAAAAAGATGCCAAAGAAAACAATCCCAACAGCATATCTATTTACTAGAATTGATTGGGCAAATGTAAAGCCCTCCAGGCCAATATAAGAAGAGTACACTCAATGCATATACCAACTATCAAAAATCTTAACTTGCTTCAGTTATTACACAAATATATAGTTTGCATGCTAAACCCCGGCCGTTGAAGAGTGTACTGTACAAACTAATTGTTTCTTTGACTCAAAACTCGCAAAATGGAAAGGAACAGGTTGAGAATGTCCAGGTAGAGAGCAGCGGAGGCCAAAATATACTCATCATATGTAAAGCGTTTG
Organism: Jatropha podagrica; assembly: GCA_947857235.1. Lineage (NCBI taxonomy): Eukaryota > Viridiplantae > Streptophyta > Magnoliopsida > Malpighiales > Euphorbiaceae > Jatropha > Jatropha podagrica. Next base: position 95,608 of record CANUEP010080549.1, on the reverse strand, counting down.
ATCAAGTGATCGGTGTCATAAATGATATACCCACAGAATATCAGAGCACTAATTCCACCATAGATAGCGGTAGATGTTGAGCCAAGAGGGAAGAACATCTGCATAATAAACCACAAACACACGTCAGACAAAACCACACATTCACCTATATTTATCAGCCATTAAACATAATAATGGCTTGATGACTTTCAGAAAAAAAAGAAAAAAAAAAAAAAAACGAGAGATGAGGCATTTAACCTGGATAAAACTGGTTAGTATGAGGATGATGAGGCCGGTGAACAGAATTGGTCCCAAAAAGCTGAAGTCTTTTCCCTTCTTGGCAGCCCAGAAAGTGTATGCAGTTAGAGAGCAAACCACAGCAGAGGTTAAAATTAGTGCTTCAAGCACAATTTTGCCTGGAAGATACAGAACACAATATTCATCAGATCATAAACAAAGTTTGTATGTTAACTGGTGGATTACAAATAAAATTGTGACTAAAAATGGAACCATAAAAAAAATGCAATTCTTTGTAGAAATTCTGAATACGGGACGAGAAAAATACTGACCATCTGTATTAGCACAACTTACTCCCACCAAAAAGCTTAGTGACACGGTGAAAAGACCAAGGATAATCAGATTGACAGGGTGCTTCTGATGATAAACGTGCAACGGCCACAATACTGCAATTTTTAGTTTATTTTTGAGATAAATTCACGATAATCTCAGAAAATGAAAAAAAAAAAAAAAATAAAGCATCTATTTTAACTTAGCAATTAGAAGGCATTCCATCATGAGTCATAAGAGCAGGAAAAAATAATAATAATAATAATAATAATAATAATAATAATAATAATAAGACTAGGCAAAACAAGAGATTCAAAAGACGCAAAGCAATTAGCTGAAAGTTTAATCTGACTTTTCCATCTGTGTTGAGCAGAATAGGCATATAATCAGTTTCCACTTTATCTCAGTAAGAACTTGTTAGAAACAAATAGATAACCAATGCTACAGGTCCTTCAAAATTATTTCCTCAAAGGTCAAAATTTCTCTTCAAAGAGAAAAATCAATAAAGATGACAATTACAGCACCAAAACATCGCCTTTTGCATCTTCGCCAATAATCATAGAAAACAATTATAAATGGCAATAGAAAGATTTTACTAATCATTCAATCCATTGATCAACCAAATTCAATATCTAAAAATCCCCACAAAAAAAGAGAAATTCCAGACACGCTAGTTTTAGATCAAGTAACAAACAAAAACAAATCTGATTTGAAAGTCAAAATTAAGCAAGGGAAAATGGGAGATCTGAATTGATGACATACGGACAAAGGGCACGATGCAGAGGAACAAAAGGAGGCCAGGACTCTCGGCAAGGAGAGTGTTGATGGGAGTGTAGAGGACGGTGGTGGCAGAGACGATGGTGGTGAGAATCAGCTGAACCGCCAGAATTCCGTAGACCTTACGAATCAAGCCCCATCGCAGCTGGTTCTCCCCCATACCCAAACCAGGGTATAACGTCTCACCATTTCCCGCTTCGAGATCAACTTCCTTGTCCTTGGTGCTGAGGCTCGTGAATCCGTGCATCTCTCCTCTCTGCATATCTTGACTTGTATTTTCTCTCGTTTTCTCAGGAAAATGAGATACAGCATTAGAAAATTAGGATGCCCTCGTTTATATGTAGGGTAGGTAGAAGAAGACTTCAATTGGAGACTCATCATTGACAGTTAACGTGACAAGACGTTCTAGAAAAAAGTGTGACAGACAAATGTGGTGGACATTGCGTAGGTGGGATCCACAAATAATGTTGGATCTTTGGATCGAACGGGTAAAATCATATTACAGGCTGTGACGCTAAATTTTATTCCCCTAGGCAAATGAATTAATTTATAGTACTCAAACTGACACTCGATGCGATTTATCCTGAAAATTTTCCCAATTTTTAAATTGGAAATCGGAGTCTTCCTCTTGTTTAGCTGTGCTCTTTGGTTGAGAGTTGATACCCATAGTAACCAATAGATAGGGCGGCCCATCTTCACAGAGCCATTGAAGCTTGGCAGAACTGGAAAATGCTAACAATTTGGGCGTTTCAAAATTTTGCTGATTCCATTTTCGCCTGTAAGTTCGATTGCTAGTTTCTAACATTCTCTCTTTAATCGATTGCTTAGCTCGTCATTTCTGTATTGTACCTTCATTTGTTTGCCGTTGAAGCAGAGCTCTATTAGGGGCAAGTAGCCAAATCGGTGTTATTTCATGGCTAGAGCCCTATCATCTGTTGTGATTTTTCTTCGCCAAAGCACGAATAGCACCTGCCAAAATTCCAGTACCCAGATCCGAAAACTTACTGTAGAACCTAAAAATATTGAATTTAATGGAGAGGGAAGTGACCGAAATCAGAATCACGAACTGCCTCCGGATGTGAACCGGCATTTTACTGACATAGCAAAAGAAGTTGCTAAAATCATGAGAACAAAATCCAAATGGGAGCAAACTCTTTTGTCAGATTTTTCTTCTTTCAATTTCACCAATCCCCAATTCTTTCACGAGCTTTTGAAGCACCAAAGCGATGCGTTTCTTTCGGTAAAATTCTTTCATTGGCTGCGTTTGCATTCTGATTTTGTACCTGACCAAGTTACCTGCAGCTTCCTTTTTGATTCACTTTTGGATGCTAAGCATACCAATGCTGCAAAAAATTTCCTTGAAGTTTCAGGTTTTATTCCCGAGCATGGTTCTTTAGAGCGCTATATTGGTTGTCTTTGTGAAGGTGGGATGGTTCAGGATGCAGTTGATGTCTTTTTAAAGTTTAAAGATCTTGGAGTATGCCCTTCAATAGCGACTTGGAATTCAGCTTTACTGGGCTGTCTTAATGCTGAGAGGACGGACCTAGTTTGGAAATTGTATCATCATATGATGGAATCTGGGATTGTGGCAGATGTAGATGTTAAGACTGTCGAATATCTTATTCTAGCGTTTTGCATTGACGGTCAAGCTTGGAAGGGTTATGAGCTTCTCAGACAAATTTTGGAAAATGGATTAGTCCCTAGAAATATTGCTTTCAATGTATTGATATCAGAGTTCTGTAAGCAGGGGTCTTATGCTAAAATGTCTGAAGTTCTTCACATGATGCTTGCCAATAATTGTGCACCTGACATTGATACATATCAGGGAGTCATCAGTGGTCTTTGGGTGAATAAAAAGTTTCATGAAGCTTTTAGGGTGTTCAATGATCTCAAGGATAGAGGTTATGCCCCGGACAGAGTCATGTATACAACAATGATTCATGCTCTCTGTGAAAGGGGATTGCTTGGTGATGTTAGGAAGCTTTGGTTTGAGATGATCTCTAAGGATATCCTTCCTGATGAGGACAATTACAATATGCTGATCCACGGGATTTGTAAGAGTGGAAATTTTGAAGAGGCTAGGAAACTGTACAAGGAGATGCATGATAGGGGTTATGGGAAAACCACAGCAAGTTACAACATGATGATTTCCAATTTTATCTTAAATGGAGGGGAAAATGAGGCTCTTGCCTTGTTTGAAGAAATGCCACGAAAGGGAATTGCTCGTGATGTGATTTCTTATAATATTTTGATTAGACAATTTTGCAAAAAAGGGAAGGTAATTGCTGCTAAGAAACTATTAAATAAGCTACTGGCACGTGGTATAAAACCGTCTACTTTATCTTATATTCCCCTTATTGAGAACCTATGTAAAACAGGAGACACGAAAGAAGCAAAGGAGTTGTGGAATGATATGCAAAACAGGGGTTTGAAGCTAGTGGCCTCTGACTATGATCTTTTCATTACTGCACTGTGTGAACAAGGTTGCATAATTGATGGGATGGAATGCTTAATTACTATGCTGAAGAATAGTCTCAGCCCGCGGAACAGAACTTTCAAAACATTATTTTGTTGTCTTTTACGGGATAAAAGGTTAGATGATTCTTTACTTCTTTTAGATCGTATGTCTGAGATAGGATATTCTTTTGGAATAGACACATGGTATTCTCTGGTTAGTAAACTTAGGCAAATGAATGCCCTTTCTTCTGAAACGTGCTTAGACAGGATTCTGGACAGCTACTAATTTTGGCATTTCTATATTGTTTTTTGTAACTTCTACCAAGAATTGATTTGCAATTCATCTTCCAATTGTTTCTTTGAAATATTTAAGAAGAAAGTCTCGTTTCTGAAGTGATTACTAACAATTACAGTAGATGGATGGAGTCAGATACTGGAGTTCCAGTTATAAAAGCTTCAATTTGGAAGTTAGTTTCACTATTTGGACCTTTGTGACCCATCATCTGCGCTAATTTGAAATGGAAGAGCAGCCTGTTGTACTAGTTTCTTCTGTTAAACTGCTTGAGGTTACACTGGCATAGACTATAGTGGCATTAATTATTGGTTCACCTTTTGGAATACTTGTTGCTCCATTGACCTGGAAGCTGGAAGAATGTGATAAACTGCAAGGCCCACCCGCCAAGCAATGTAATTTGTTTAAGATGGAGAGAGAGAGAGAGAGAGAGAGAGTTGGAAGTGAGCTATGATAATTGACATTATTACTATTCTGGCTCATGTATGACTTGGGAATTTTCATCATCTTGTTAAAGGATTTTGCCTCCATACATCCTCAATTGTTGTCTTAATTGTCATCTCAATTGTTGCTATTAGAATATAATAGGAGGAATAAAATAGTAGATATCTTTTATTTAATCAATAATCAGGTAAACGAGAAAGGTTGATACGGTGATTTCTCCATTTTTCAATGTTTGTCTTCCGATCAACTTAGATTGTGTTCGGTAATAGCTTTTAAAGTTTTGATAAGTTACTACTTAAAAAGTTATTCGGTAATATAGAATTTGCATTAATTTTTAGAAGTTAGAGTAATATTTTATGAAAAATTAACTCATGTAACGTTTAATTTGTTTCATGAGATGCTATTCAGATACTCAAACAGTTATTAAAACAGCTAACAGCTATCAAACTAATTAAGCTATCAAACTAATTAATTTTACCGAACAAATCTTTAATATGAAAAGAGAAAAAAAAAAACTAATATGATTTAAAATTTCTCCACACTCCACAAATATTTTGATAGGGCAGGCCAGACCATCCCCGGTCGACAGGTCAACCGTAGGCAAACCAAGCGCGAGCAGAAAAAGAAAACTAAAAACAGCACATCTTCTGCTCCTTTGGCTTTTTACATTCTGAGATTGGGTTTCTCCTCTTTTCCCCTAATTTCGCTTATTATAATTCCCGCCCGAAAAAGCGAATTACCAAATTCACAATTTTACTAGTTTATTACCTTACAAATCAAATCGCACACGCACTTTCTACCTTCCTCATTGCTCCCTCTCTCTCTCCCCCTTTCCAGATATGGGTTTTCATCCGACTTCAAGTCTGTTCACCAATATCAGAAGGTAATTTTTTTCTTTTCTTTTAGAACCCTAATTTACCATTGATCTTTTATGCTCAATTCCTTCTCGATGATTTGCCTTCTCACTTATGTTCTCTGTTTGATTGGATGCGACATATTTCATTGATTCATTCCTTGTCTCTCTATCTTTGATTTCTCCTACTTCCTGTCATTTCATTCTGATCTTTGTTTTCTGGGTATTATCGAATTTTGTCTGCTGGGTTGAAAAGAAGAGAGAGAGATTTTCAATTGGGCAGCTTTTTTCTGCTACTTCTCCTTTTACTGCTAGCATAATTGGCAACATATGTTGCTTATATCTCATTTCTCTTTTTGCAATTTGCACTTACTGATTTTTATTGGATTATCATTAATGCATTGCAAATTCATAAGCAAGACTAGTTAGCTCATGGGATGTGCTTTCAAAAAGGGAAAAAGAAACTAAAAGGAAAATGGCTTCTTACTGAAGAAGGGCATTGTCCTGGTTTCGATCAACTGAAAGCTGTTACGCATTTTTTTGGGCTTCTTAAATTTCTTTTTTTGTGCACTGTATATGCAGTTCAGATGCTAATCCTAGCAACGGTGATTGTGGGAATGCGTTGATTGTAAAAGCATATCCACTTGGAATGATTCGAGTTAACAACAGCAGGATCAATGGAGAGGATGAGGGGGAGTCAAGACTTGAGCCATGTATGGGTTTAGAGTTTGATTCGGCAGATGATGCACGGCAATTTTATGGCGCATATGCATCACGAGTAGGATTCAGAATTAGGACTGGCCAACTCTATCGATCACGAACTGATGGTACAGTTTCTTCAAGAAGATTTGTGTGTGCAAAGGAAGGTTTTCAGCTTAATTCAAGGACTGGTTGTCCAGCATTCATAAGGGTGCAAAGGCGTGATTCTGGAAAATGGGTGATCGATCAAATCCTTAAGGATCACAATCATGAACTTGGTCTTGAGGATGAAAGCCACCCTCCTATTTTGCAGAAGAGAGCTCCGAAAGCTACAAAATCATCAGCTGCGGTGTCCCAAAGACCAAAATTCAACCTGATTGAGGAAATTGACGATGTGCGCCCATGCACATCTGGTGTCATCAGTGTCAAACGCATTAAAAGGGGAGGAGATGGAGGGGAATTTGGGGCTGAACCTTATGCAGGTCTAGCATTCAATTCAGCTGATGAAGCATACCAATTTTATCAAATGTATGCTGATAGCGCTGGATTTAGAATTCGGATTGGTCAGCTATTTCGTTCAAAGAATGATGGTTCTATAACGTCACGGCGATTTGTGTGCTCCAAGGAAGGGTTTCAGCACCCTTCAAGAGTTGGTTGTGGGGCATTTATGCGGATTAAGAGGCAAGAATCTGGAACTTGGATGGTGGACCGTCTTCAAAAAGATCATAATCACGATGTTGAGCTGCAATCAGGAACTCAAAAAAAAATTTGTAACACTTCAAAGAAATTCATAGATGACATAAATGATGGATTGGACTTATCTGACCTGGATAAAATAAACTATGGTCCTCCTATCAGGAGAAATCGGGTAAACAACATTGGGAGTGATTGGTACCGTTTACTTCTTGATTATTTTCAAACTAGGCAAGCAGAAGATACTGCCTTCTTTTATTCACTGGAGGTTGATAATGGCAGTTGCATGAGTGTGTTCTGGGCTGATGGCAGGTCTAGATTCTCGTGCAGTCAATTTGGTGATGCGGTTGTGTTTGATACCTCGTACAGGAAGACTAATTATCAAGTTCCATTTGCAACATTCGTTGGAGTTAACCACCACAAGCTGCCAGTGCTTCTTGCTTGTGCTCTAATTGCCGATGAGTCGGAGGAATCTTTTACTTGGTTGTTTCAGACGTGGCTTAGGGCAATGTCTGGATGTCGACCAAAGTCTATCATAGCTGATCAAGATATGGCCATCCAACATGCAATTGCAAGAGTCTTTCCTATGACTCATCATCGTTTTTCAACGTGGCAGATTAGGGCAAAGGAACGAGAGAATTTAAGGTCTATGACTGATGAGTTCAAATATGAATATGAGAAGTGCATCTATCAGAGCCAAACATCTGTTGAATTTAATACCATGTGGAGTGCGCTCATTAACAAATATGGGCTGAAGGAGAATACTTGGCTTAAAGAAATGTATGAAAAGCGTGAAAGCTGGGTGCCCTTGTACTTGGGGGGAAAATTTTGTGCTGGCATCCCCATAAATGAAAGTTTGGAATCTTTCTTTGGTACAGTCTCCATTGCTCAAGCACCAATTACGGAGTTTATTTCTCGATATGAGCTAGGTCTTGCACGACGTCGCGAGGAGGAAAGAAAAGAGGATTTTAACTGTTATAATTTGCAGGTCTTTTTGCAGACGAAAGAACCAGTGGAAGAACAGTGTAGAAGGCTCTATACACTCACTATCTTCAAAATACTTCAAAATGAACTGTTACAATGCTACAATTATCTAGGGATAAAGACTTATGAAGAAGGGACCATCAGCAGATATTCAGTGCGGAGGTGCGGGAATGAGATTGAGAAACATGCTGTTACATTCAGTGCTTCCAATCTCAATGTTTGCTGTAGCTGTCAGATGTTTGAATTTGAAGGTATTCTGTGTAGACATATTTTGAGAGTCTTCAACTTGTTGGACGTAAGGGAAATTCCATCTCGATACATCTTACATCGGTGGACAAGAAATGCAGAGTATGGTACTGTTCAGGATATTGAATCTGGTGTTAGTGCTCAAGAACTCAAGTCCTTAATCTTGTGGAGTTTGAGGGAAACAGCCTGTAAATACATTGAGGCTGGGACAACATCTCTTGAAAAATTTAAACTTGCCTATGAGATTATGCGAGAAGGTGGAATAAAACTTCGCTGGCAAAGGTAGACATTAAGAACAAAGGTTGGATGTCACTTTAGGGCTAAATTTTTGTAGTTTACATTTGCTTTGTACATATATATATATTTTTTTATCAGCCTTTCTAAAAACTTATGGCTTGCAAACAGATAATGATACATCCTGTCTCTGTATTTTAATTGAAGTTGTGATTTTTAATCATTTGATGCTGTACTTGGATGATGGACAGAGATGTAATGCCAATGAGATTGTGATTCTTTTGATAGCCAATTGGTTTCTGATTGTTGATCATTGAAGTTTAATATTGGATCAGATGATGTTGCCCACCACACGTGCCATGGCACATGCTTAAGGTTCTGACACCTCAATGTATGTGTTTAACTGTTAACCGTAGTTGTGACTTCTCTGGTGGATAGGAAACACTTTCTGAATGCAAGAAATGTGTAAATTAAGCAGATAGCATGAGTTACCTTCCAGTTTAGGTATGGCTAATAATGATATTTTATTATTCCAAATAACTGAACATCAATAATCTTATAATTGTCAAATATTATTAGAAATATTTTACTTGTAAATGAGTGCTGCAAATAAGAGCTCATTCCAAGTGTCAGGAACTCCAGGGAGGCACCAATGGCTACAATCTGGGGTACGGTGACCCCCAAAACCATAAGCTGAGGGATGTCCATCTTTTCTCATTTGTGAAAGGAATGTGATGTTAAGTAAATAAATTGGCTCTGAAATAGTCCCCAGAACTCTTTCTACAATAGCTTCTGCAGGATGTGTACCTCTTGTATAGTTTTGCTTAAACAATGGCTCTGTTTCTCCCATGCAGTTCTTTCCTAAAGAATTGCTCCAATCTGTTGAACTAATACAAGAACAATAATAATGATGTAAAGGAATTCAGGATACCAGCAGAGAATATTCTCTTTCTCAATTATACAGTATATAGATTTTCAATATTCACTTACTTTGAATGGTCTGGAGAAACACCCTGAAAAAACACCTTGGTTTTTATAGGATTAATACTTAATTGAATCCACCTTGCCCAAGTGCTAAGTGCTTTCTCATAGGCAACTAATCGATCCATGTCTTTGGATAATCTCTTTCCTTGTTGGATCCAATCCCATCTACAAAATTAAGTACAATTGCTTATATTTGAAGTTATTTTTATAATTAAATTGATTTTGATAGAGATCTTACGGTTGCTTTCTTCCTGTGTGAAGCCACCAGTGCCATGTGTTAAAGATCAATGTGTCTGCTCCCCTCCATGACCTTCCATTTTTAATGGAGTCTAGTTTTAGAACTCGTCCAATGTTTTCACTAACAATGTCAACTAGAAATGCATTCCTAGAGAACATCAATGAAACATTGTACGCCTGCAAATGGTGGATCAATCGTTAAAACATTTCTCTATTCATTAAAGCAATAAAAGGCGTTCTCAGTACATGAGACTCTGTTCTTTTTTTTCAAAAAAAAGGTTCAAGGAGAAACTGTTTCTGTTCAATCACAAAGGAGCCGTTTGTGTTCTTTAAGTACATCTGTAGATATTACACATTATTGAATCAATGGTTTTAATTATACTCTGCAGTGATAATTAATGACAGAGAGAAAGATAAGCTTACTGGGAATGTAAATGTGGAGAGGCCTCCAACTCTAACCAAAGTGAAAAAAGCTTCTGGTACTGCTGTGTGAAGCATGCAAATAAGTGATTGCCATTGATTCAAACCTAAAGAGTCTCCCACAAACATGATACGCTTTCCCGTCATTTTTGATAAAAATCGTTTGCCATTGAACCTGCGTCATCTCATATCAACTTCAAAAAAGATGATCACTTTTCGAAAATTTGTTCAATTTGAATATAATCAATCAAGAAAGATAGTTGCAACAAAGAAATAAGAAAAAGAAAAGAAAAGACCTTGGTAATCTGCATGAAGTGGGTTTCCACCTATAATGGAGATAGAGTGAATCAAGTCTACCATTGTTTTGGCAATCAAATTCTTTGAGAATGAAAGGACAACTAGTTACATTATAAAGAGGGTAAGAAGCATCATGAACCCATCTTCCTTGATAAAGATCACACCCTGTTCTTTTGGGTTTACCAACTACTTCAATTTGAGCCCCATGCACTTGGTGCATAAAAGCAGCTACAAGAAACACAGCAGTAATAGCAATTGCTCCCATTGCACTTACGTCTAATACATACAGACAGAACTCACCAGTTATATATTTGACGTTCAACAAAGGGAATGCCTACAACTGTAAATTACATTTATAAAGACATGCCTACATTTTATTACTACCCCCAAGAGGGATTTTATTGCGTTTTCATCCTTTTAATTGTATTTATTAATAATTATCACTAATCAACTTAGTTGTTTCCGATGCATTTAATGAAAATGGTCATTAAATATTATGTAAGTTGACTCATATCTTATATTTAACTCCTCTTTATAATCGTTATTTACCTTTAATCAATGAAATGAAATTCGTATATATAACTATAATATACTCTAAATTATCAAATCATATGTAATTTAATTTATCTAATAATTAATTAAATTATAATTTCATGAAGTGGAATTAAAAAATCCTACATGGATTACTTTAATAGATGGGAAAATTCTTGGAATCAGAGTTGGCATAAACTTTGACATTCCATTAAAAACCGACAAAGCAAAGGAACGTGCTGTTGTAACATACAACCTTGTAAGAAGGACTAAACGACTACACAAACAACGGAAAGAATGACTAAACGACTACTTAAAAAGGAAAACATCGAGAGAAAAAGAACGACAGACCGTGACTTGAAATCAACGGTACATCGTCTATTTGGAAATAATAATACTTCGGGGATATTAGAGTAAAAGAAAATCGTGCAATTGAACTACAACTAAAAGAAAAGAAAAGAAAAGAAAATACACAAGGTCAAAATTATTCTTGCTTCCAATTTCAGTCCTACTCCTATGACGGTTGGCCCGATTATGGTCACTAGATTCAGATTTCGCTTGTTCATTCGAGTAATTTCAGATGGAGAAGTTCTTTTTTTTTTTTTTTTCTTTCATTTAAACAAAAAGACATGATCAAGAATTGGAAAATAGAGCTGGACAAGATGAAACTTGTCCATCTGCTTTCCTTTAAGCATTCCTGTGAAGTTCATCTCTGCCATTTATCGTTCTAATTGTCAATGTAAGATGAGGAGAAACAAGGCTCTCTACATATGCTTCTACTTCAAACTCAATTCCAACTGGAATCCCATGAATAACCAGATCCTGATAAGTTTCTTCTTTGAAATTGTACATTACTAGTTTCCCATCAATTTCTAATAGTGCTCTATGTTTCTCAAAAAGTCCCAATGGCTTCATTCTAAAATATGATATGCTAATCACAATTTTAGTCCAGGACTCACTTCTTCCATAGCTCTTCATAACCCAAAAGTCATTGTGAGATGTCATATCACTTTCTGGTAATATACATAGACATTCACCAAAGATGCTTATCCCATAAAAATTTTTGATAGAAACAGGAGGAAGGACATCCCAGAACTTCTCCTCCACTAAATCAAAAGCACCGATGATATGCGACTTGGGTGAATCCTCACTTCTACTTACTACCCAATGGATAGCTCCATGTAGTTGAATCCCAGGATCAAGTGCAAGAATAGTGTAAGGAAAGTCACCAACTCTTCTCCAGCTATTGGCTTTCAGTGAGTAAACAAAGACAAACCCTTTACAAGAAATTTTCACCAGCTTGTAATCATTAATAGAGTCAGCATACCCAAATCCATACATGTAAGGCAGCGATGATTGAGAAAATGGGCGGCGATTGGCTAACCTTGGTATTTCTGCCGCTTCTCTGGTACAAGGATTGATCAACAGTAAGATTCCTGGCTCAGAAGCAACACATAATAACCCATTGCAAGAGCCAATGAACTTCACCTCGTCGTAAAAATCACATTTCAATGGATAATCGAGCTTTACTGCTACTGCTCTACCGTGTGCTTCATAGCCTACATAATAAACAGACGGAAGAGAGAAAGAAGTGAGACAGAGTCTCCATCTCTGGCAGTTGACACAATCATCTCTAGTTGCTAGATTAAGATGCATTTTAATAAATTCTGGGTCAGAGATAAGAAAACACCATGATTTGCACACATTCTTGAATCTGCACAGAGATTTAACAGGTAGTCGTAAAAGTATGTGGATGATGATATCCTGAATAAGTTTTGTCATATTTTGTGCAAGTCAAATAGGCTTCTGGTTTAAGACTTTAAGAGGTGATGCACTGAAGTTGGTCCATGAACATTTATAGACAACATTCAATAGTTGGCAGGATATTCTTTATCCCTGTCGACATATTGGAAAAGGAAATATCACTATTATATTAGCAAACTCTGGGATCACCGAAGTCAGATTGTCTTTAACATTACTAACCATAGTCTTTATTGATTAATCAAGAAAGCCACTTGCAATTTCAAGGGACTCATTGCTATCTCCATGTCTTGCTCGTGGCCCAAGTATCTCAACAGACAAAATAGAGCTATCTAGAGAGATTCTTTATGCTAACAGCCATCTCCGTTGCAAATACCCAACAAAAATCACATAAAATGCAGTTACCATTATTTCAAGATCAAACAGTTTTCACCAACTAAAAGTCTTTAATGACATTTACATCATAATCAAGTTCTTACGTCTGTATTTTACATATGTATTTCCCTCCCAAAGTAAGTATTAGGCGAAATTAGGCTCTCTATGTAGGTAGCAGCTTCAAATCCGCCCCCAATTGGCAATCCCTCAACCTCTAGTGTCTCATATGTTCCTGTTTCCAAATTGTACTGGACTAACTTTCCATCTAACTCCAGCAAAGCTTTTCCATTCTTGGCCAAACATAATGGCACCATGCATATATATGAGTAGGTGATAGTGACCCTTGTCCAGGACTTGCCCAACCCATATTCACGCATCATCCAAAAATCGTTATGCATATCACTGCGACTATAAAGAAGACAGAGACATTCTTTTAGGGTTTTTAACACAAATTCAAAACAACCATCAACATCTGGTACCGGCATATCTTGAAACAATTCATTCTCCAAATTAAAGGCTGAAACTACATACTTGTCATCTTCACTTTCCCTATTTCTCGCCACCCAATGAAGAGCTCCATGAAGAAATACCCCTGCGTCACACACAAAAGAATCATACGGGAAGGTCTTAATTCCTCCCCAACAATCAGTCCTCAATGAGTAAACACTAAATGCAAAAACATTAAAAGCAGAAACAGCACCAATTATGACCACCTTATAATCATCGGTAGTTGGATCATAACCAAATCCATATGAATTATAGCCATATGGAGCAGACCGAGAGAGGGACTGTTCTGGGATTCGCTTAGACTCTCCAGTGGACGGATTAAATAAGAAAAGAGTGTCTTCCTCTGGAGCTATACAAACTAGTCCATTACAAGAACCGAAAATCTCAACCCAAATCTCATCCAATTTTGTGACTTTACTAGAGGACTTGGCATCAACCTTCACAATAATTGGGTTTTCATCTTCATCTTCAGACACCTTATAATATACCAAATCATTTTCCGTGCTATCGTCCAACACATCATCCCAGCCATTAGCCTTTTCTTTCAATGGATAATCAAGAGTGACAACAGCTACATCGCGACCATTAGTATTGCATATAGACTCATATTCAACAGAGTACAGATTGCCTGAAGAGAAAATGAGTCTCTGCCTCTGAGAATAAAGGATATTACTCCGGAGAGCTATATCGAGGTGGGCTTTAGCAAATTGCGGACTAGAAATTAGAGAAAGCCATGATTTGGAAACACACCTAAATCTGCAAAGAGATTTAACGGGTAATCGTAAGAGAATTTCTTGAATAACTTCTTGAGGTAGGTTTGGCACCGCGAATTGTCCTTCAAGAGACTCATTCCGTTGTTTGTTGCTTGCCATTATCACCAGTCGGTCTGGTAGAATTTTGGAATTCGGGGATTAGCGTATGCATTTACGCTCTGTTTGGATGGGGTGAGGGAAGGGAGATGCGCGACCTCGCTTTAGTTTGTAAAAGAGATGAACGACAGACCACGTTCTAATTGGAAGACCGTTAGAGGAGCTTAAATGTAAAGCTACATGTCGTGTGGTGGGGAAATGAAATTTCTCCTCACGGTACGGTACTCCGTTCCCCTTTTCTTCCACTTATTTTATGCTTTTGTATTTTTCATATGATATCTGATTTAGTTTAGGGATTTTCTATTAAACGTAGATTTTTGCTCTTTTGTGGATTTGAGGTTAAGCAAATGCATTAAATTTAAACGTACAAAACCTTAATTATAGTACAAAAGATATATATAAATATACGCCAAACTATAGCAGATATGTGCATGCTGTTGATTGTTTGTAATACAATACAAATAATTACTATTTGCGATATTTTGATATTGTTTCATAATATTCATATTTAATCTTTCCTTCCATTCCAATAGCCAAAGATTAGAGACCAGAGAATTCCAAGGTTTTAACATTTGAAACACAGCATACTTCACGGGAAATTTCCACCACCGTGTCTTCTGGTAGCCTTGGCATGGCAGCTGCTGTTTTCATCTTTCAGGATACTCTTTATCTCTTGGAAGAGTTAAACGACCGTCTGCTTACCAAAAGGCAACTCTTGTGATAAAATACAAACCATTAATTCGGCGTGCCATCAAGAGACATCAACAACCCAAATTCATATGTTGTCACAGTAATCAAGATGCAGGCCAATCAACCAACATCACATAAAAAATGTGAAGACTCAAATTGCAGTGAAAATGAAGGTCCAATCATTTAGAAGAAGGCCTAATACACCCAAACCGCAAATCATGTGTATGTTCTGCATGTTCTATGCATTTAATAATACAAAAATGTTACTACACGAAATGGAAGATACCTTGTCTCTCTTGCTTCATCCCAGCATTTTTTTTTTCTTCCTTTCAAGATTATAACATACACTACAAACCTAACTTTGCATTTGAATTTCATTTCCACTGCCACAGTAACCATTAAGTGAAATAAGGCTCTCTATGTAAGTTTCTGCACAAACTTTATCCCCAACTGGAATTCCATGAACCACTATTTCCTTACATGAATTCTTCTCCAAATTGCACTGAACTAATCTTCCATCAACTTGCAGTACGGCTTCTCCATTCTTTGCCAAACCCAGCGGCTTCATATGTATATATGAGAGGCTTATGGTGAGCCTAGTCCATGAATTGGTCATCCCATATTCACGCATCACCCAAAAATCGTCATGCATACCCTTCCAGCTATAAATTACACAAAGGCACCCATTTAGAATTCCCGTCACAAGTCCACAACTGATATCAATATCAGGAGCTGCCATTTCCCAAAATGTCTCCTTTGCAATCTCAAAGGCAGAAATTACATATTTGGGTTTTTGATCCTTTCTGTTAATAACCACCCAATGAAAAGATCCATGAAGAAACATCCAAGAATCGTAAATATCACCATAATAAGGGAACATCCCCATCTCTCTCCAAGAATCATTTTTCAGTGAATATAAAGTAACAACAGCACCAAAGTCAATCTGCAATACCTTGTAATCATCATTAATTGAATCATAACCAAACCCAAACATTGAAGGCCAATTAGTGTCCTTATCTAGAATTCTCTTGGATTCTCCAGTGGACGGGTTAAGCAAGAAAAGGGCATCTTCATATGGAGATATACAAATCAATATGCACACCAATCCATCACAAGAACCCCAAATCTCAACCCAGTTTCTTGTACATAACGTATCAACACTTTCAGTATCTACATTTCCATCTTCATCTTCAAACCAATCATTAGGTATATTTTTGAAAGCATAATCATGCTCCTTTACGGGCACTAAACCACCATCATCATCATTAGCTACGGATTCATATTCAACAGAATAAAGATTGTAATGAGAGAAAATGAGTCTTCGTCTCTTAGAACAAAGGGTTTGATTTTGGAGAGCTAAATTGATATGCGTTTTAGCAAATTCTGAAGTAGAAGTTAGGGAGAGCCAAGATTTGCATACACACCTGAATTTACAGAGAGATTTTACAGGTAATCTCAAGAGAATCTCTCTATGGATTTCTCGAGGGAGGGTTGGCAGCGTAATTTCTCCTTCTTCTCCATCTCCTTCATCTGATTGATTCCTTTGGTTTTTGTTATTAGCCATGGCTATCGCCATCTTGCAATCTTCTCGTTTGTTTTTTGGGGATTTCTCGAGGCGTGAGGGTTTTGAGACACAAGTTACAAATTTAGCAGTGGTATTGAGGCAAAAGCGGTAGCCGCTGGAATTTCATAAAACGACCTCGCTTTGTCATTTTGTTTCTTTATCATTATTGCTATTATGATTATGATTGTTATGATGATGATTAAGGTTGTTAAGAGGATTTCGGTATACCATTTTTATTTATTGAAAAGTAAAATTTTGAATGTTAAGATTCATACTGTATATTGTTTCCTTAACCCTCCTTTCAGATTGCTAAATTTTATAAGAATTCAATTTTAAAAAAAATTACATAATTCATCATTTGTTCAAAATTAATATCAGATCAAAAGGATTTGGATCATAGTTTTTCCTGTGATGCTTCCATTTGGTGATTTTCTAAATAAGGGAATGATTTAAATTGGAGATGTCATACTTAGAAAGTAATGTTTGTGCTGAATATTTGGGGTACCAAAAATGAATCTTCTCGGACTTGGAATCTCCCTCCCATGGCTGATGCTGCCAGAGTAGTTTATTTCCATTTTTATGTTTCTTTTCTTATGTTTTCTTTCGTTGCTAGTTTTTACTTTTTGTAGACAATACGATGCTGCTGCCCCTTTTAATCTTTTTGGAGCATAAATAAAGAGGGCAAAAGAAAAATATTAAACCTTAAAAAATTTCCATATCAATGTTTGCCGACGATCAAACATTTTATTAGATTCATAGCTAATGCAATTTGAGCACATTAACAAAGGCACAGTCATACACTACTAACTTCATAAAATTCCCATGAAGTTCACTTCAACTCCATTAGTATTATCAGGCCAAATCATTATTTTTCCTTCAAATTGAGAATTTTCCAAGTAGAGGAAACAACATTTGTGAATTTAACTCCTTTATTCCTTATCCATAAGTGCAACAGAGAGATATTTACAACAGAAAACCAAAAATGATTAGACAGTTAAGTTTACAAAAAAAAAAGGTGCATGATAAAAGGTTTTCAGTCTACCTTCTAATTCTCAATTTTGGGTGAGACCAGGCTCTCAATGTAAACTTCTGCATCAACCCAGTCACCAGCTCCATTTATCACAGGATACCTAAATGTGCCATCTTTGGGATTGTAAATCGCTAAACGGGAATTCAACTCCAGCAAAATTTCACCATTATCAGAAATGTAGTAAGGCACTGAATACTGCAAATGCCCAATCTCAGGCTCAACCAAATATGGTATGCTAACCAACTTGGTCCAAGATTCTCTCACTCCATACTCCTTCATGACCCAAATATCAGCACGGACTGCACTGTAATTACACGTTACACAACACATTACACAAAGACATCCATCCAAAACTCCCAATGACCTAGCATGAATATCTTCCCCATAGTTAGGTTGCACAACCTCCTTGTATGTCTCCTTTGCTAAATCAAAGGAAACAATAATCCACGTTAACGCCGAGTCCCTTTCACACATCACTGGCCAACTTAGACTTCCATTGACATATTTGCCTGAGACATCATAAGGAACTCCATATCTGAAACCCTCAATCTTCCTCCAACTTTTGGTCAATCGACTACATACTTTAACTCTAGTATTGTATCCAATAGCTCCATTAACTCCACTACTTTGAAAGCAGAACACAGCTACCGCCTTATAATCATCAATTTCCCTATCATAACCAAACCCAAACACAGTATAGCTCCCTGACTTCTTTCCAAAACCTAAATCAGGCATTCTATTAAAAACCTTTGTAGATGGATTCCATAAAGCCACAAAATTTTGCTTCACAGCCACACATAGTAATCCATCCAAAGACCCAACAAGCCAATCATAATAATGCCTGTGCCTATCCTTTAATGAATAATGGTCGAGCTGAGTAGCATAAGATTGTGAATTATTAAAAATGGAGTACAGTGAGCAAGATTTCAGGAGATTAAGTGAAAGATCACCATACGTGAAAACAATTCTTCGATACAGATTGGGCTTGTTTCCTGGGAAAGATTTGATTTTTCTAAGGTGGGTTTTGATAAACTCGTGATCTGAAATCAGGGATTTGAATGATTTGGAAACGCACCTGAATTGAATTAGAGTTCTAACAGGCAACCAAGAGAGAATATCCACGAGGATTTCATGAGGTAAGATTGGTAATGGATGAAGCGGGTCAAATTGGGGTGATTTCTTTGCTTTTTTAGGGTTTTGGGGTAGCGTTCCAGTTTCATAGAACAGTGAGCAGTGACGGTCGTCATGGAAGCGCTTTGGAGGCAGACGATGGAGAGAAGAGGACGGAGACGACGGTGCTGGGTCTAGTGAATGACTCGAAACGTTGGCTAGCTCGTTCTCTTCAGTCATGACGGGGAGTTGGGAAGCTGCTGAGTTGCTCCGCTAAAGAAAAAGCAAATGTACATCGTATGTTGGACTTGGAGAGAGAAGGTAGACCCGTTAATTTTTGGGCTCCAAACTGTACACTGTACATTAAAGCAAATAAGCCCTAAAGTGATCTCTTTTGCAGATTTAAAAGGGCCAGAATCTAGTGGAACTGGACCATGCGACCAGGCCGGAATTATTTCATCCCAAGTAAATACAAATTGCTTTTTCACTTCGCTCGTATGACTTTTGGCAGTCTCATCACCTTTCCTTCGACTAGATTTTATGGTTTTTTGCATTTATGTCTCATACAAATGTATTTGTTATGGGCACATGTATAGCCACCAAATGTATTTATTATATTCCCTATCATTTTGCTGTGCCTAAAATGATAGTAATAATGTGATAAACAATTGAAACAAGCTTAATTGACCATAATGAAGTGAAAATATTCCATTTAGACAGACAATATCACTAAATAAAACAATGTATTCCCCTCCCAAGACCAGCCGGCGGTATGAAAACTTCAGCATTTTAGTAGACAATATGGTGCATTCTAGATCCATTTGATAGTCATGCGCTAAAATCACCAGTCATTGACAAGTATTATGTTCAGTGGATTGTGAAATTTTCCCCTGCCATATAACAATCTTTCCACTAACTAGTGCCTGAATCTGTACCTGCAGATCATATTGAACAATACATGGCTTCAGGAAAAGCTAAGAAAAGACATTTGAAATTCCTGGTAGGATCTTTTTTGGGATAGAGTGACCTTACCTAAGCAACAGCATAATGGCACTCATAAAAGCAAATAATCAGATAGAAAAGCTCCACTGACAATGCCAAGCAGGCACAACATGGAAATAAAATCTGCCATCCCAATTGATGACTCTGATAAGAAGTAGATTTTATAAGAGTTGCTGTCCCCTCTAAAGCCTCGTAGAATCATAGCCTGTAAATTCCTTATATCAGGTCGTATTAAAGGCTGAAGATGAGATGAAATGAGGTAGAGGAAAGTATCTATATGTAAACCTGAGAAATCTGCTCTGCATGGTTAAAAATATTCTTGAAGATTCGACGTACGAAAGAAGCAAAAACTGAAAGCCAAAAAACAAAGTGAAAATCACTAGCATTGCAAAGAATATGTTTCAAGCAAAAGAAAAAACTATAAGATATTTAGATCTGAGTATGAAACTTGAAGTAATCAAATGGTAAACTTTACAAAATTCAAAAAAATAGTCTCAGTCCATTCCTGCATACAGCCTCTAAAAACACAACATGAACAACAAATTCCCAAAAAAAAAAAATGATAGAACTATATGCTTACTATCAATTGTCTCCATCACTGTCAGTTGCTGCCAATTTATCCTACGAGATACAACCCCTAGTGCAACATTGCGGACCTGGGAACAAAATACATAGATATTCCATGCGTGTATTGAATAATGTGAATGATTTTTCAAAAAGGCATCGTAATTGTTATCAGCAAAAATTTCAAGGTTCTGCAATCTCTTTGGCAAAAATTAATTAAGTAATTGATCCTTCTCTTACCTCATCAAAAATTAGATTGATGAACCTCAAAGACAGTAAGAGAGTAAGAGTAGTTTCAGCAACTGGAACTCCAATATATCTCAAAGGGAGCATAAACCACCGCAAGGCAGACACCAATTGTTCTGGAGTTGTGGTTGCCAGACAGAGGCTTGCACTTTGGAAAATCTTTCAGAAAAAGTGAACCCACTCCTCAGAATGACCAAAAGTTTATTTGTTAAACAAAATTCTTACTAGAGTATACTTAACAAGCCAAATTTAGAGAGGATCTTAGGCTGGATGTCAATACTTTCAGCTCGATTAAAACCCATGAAAAAACCTTTTTAAAGCTCTATGATATCACTTCACGTTAAAAATATCTATGATTACACATTCAATCTTGAATGACATCAAAAGCTGCAGCAAAAAGGTTCATGAGAGCATAATTATCATCACCCTCCATAATAGAGATGGACAGAAGACCTAAAGGATATAAAAGCAACTTACAGTAAATGTTAAGCATGCAGCTGTGCTTGCTACTGATAACCCCTTCCTTGTAAACTTTAATGGTCCTAACTTCACAATCAAATATGAATAACCCGCCAAAGATGCAGGGAGATTAGGCAAGCCCATCATTGCAGGTGGTGGAGTTCTTGACTGGACAAGTGGAGGTGCACTGTCTGAACCTAGCCCCAACATTATGAACAGAATTCCAGAAAGCAATGACACCCTTCCCAATTGATCCTATGACAAGATTGCAGAAAGTTTGGCATTTAGAGTCACTACAACAATAAGTCCAATGCCTTTCAAATGGTAAACGATCACACAAATAAATGGGAGGATGAAGAAAAAGAAAACAAGAAACTATAGCAACATTTCAAATAATTTCCCATAGATAAAGATCCATTCAAGGTAAAACTTGCTCCTGTCACTTCAACCAAAAGTATTTCACTAAAAAGTAAAAACAACAATCAATATTGTTCTGCCATCTGCAATTAATCAATCATTAGTCGTTAAAAAAGAAGCACATCTTATTAAAACATGTGACATCTGGAGCCAGCCAAGTGAAAAACAAGAAAAAACAAAAAAAAACTAACATCGAAACAACCAAAACATGATACTCCCGTCCATCCATCAAACCTATTAATTTTTTCAAGACAATACGATATCCATGAATCACCAAACATCTACCATGTAGAGCTAAGATCACTACCAGGGGGGCAGTAGTGTGGAGATGAGAGGGATATCCTTGGAAATTAGTGGAACAAGACTAGCTCTAGCACATACAGGTTCACATGCTGAGTTCTAACAGCTTAATCTCTCAAATTCATTAAGAAGCATTTTGGAAAAATGCTGTCAAAAATTTATATAATGAGGCTGACAAACACCTGTTTGACTTGAATTTCAGAGTACTGTGTTTACCATCCAAACTTGTCTTGGTAGAATCAATATTGACAGAAGAGCAAGGAACACTACCAATCCAAAACGCATTATTAGATGTGACCGTGCGGGTAAAACAACTAAGGCCAAAAGCCATATCTGCATTAGCAAAATAATAGAGTCAATATGCAGTAGAAATAATTTCTCTCCTCAGGTTAGCAATAATGAATGGATAAACAATAGAAATTTAGTCAAGCGTACACGAATAATATCATGACCAATCAAGTAACTAAGATAACCTCCTCAACATGCTGAGTTTAGCAACTTTGGGTAGACTTTAAAAGCCATGATCTTTCATTACTAAAACCAGAGTTTAACAATAGCCCCAAGTTGTTGAAGTATCAGCCCTTGCATACCCCGGCTGAACAAAATTGTTCTTTTTTTTTTTTTTCCAGCCGTGCACACTCTTCACTCCAAAAGGAGGCCGTCCAAGACGCGTGGAAAAAACCCATAAACTACATTAAGCTACAAAATGAAGAATTAATTATATGAGACAAAATTCCCAAATTGAAGTTTACCAATTTCACTCGAGGATCAACAGAGTGCAGAAATGTAGTGGGTGAAGATATGAACTGGCCAATAGGACTCGCGGTAGCGCTCGAAATCAGTCTGAAAATCTTGTCGGCTGCCAAACCACTGGTCGGTAAACGGTTTACCCAGTTCTCCGTCTCACCAGTGCTGTCATCTGAAGCTCTAGTTTTGAAGATCCTCAGCTCAAAATTTTTACGCGTTTTATGAAGGGAAATAGCAGGCGTTGAGCGTAGGTGGCATTTAGCGTGAATTTGAGATGAATTATGCGGAATTAAGGTTATAGGGTTTCGAAATTTGGAGGGCAGAGAAGGGGAAACTGTTGTTAGTATTGTATTGTGCGTGGAGTTCATCGGTCGATATGAATGAAAGTGACGAACACAGCAGAAACTGCAATGGTGTAGCGTAAATCTCCTAAAACGCCGTCACAAACAGTTGCCGTTTGTAAAAGACGATAACAATGTAGAAGTCGTTATGAAATCCACGAAAGTGATGTTGCTATCCAGACGATATGTCGTTTATCTTCTCAATGGGTCTTGAAAGTCAATCACAAAATAATTGTTTAGCATGCATACAATTGTTATCGGAATTTAAATTTCTCTGCTGATCGGAAAATGAGTTAAGTATGATTTGACTTACTAGCATTGATTCTTTGTTTCTGCATGGAGTTTTGGGTTTCTAAGTGTGTTTTTGCTTACTGACATTGATTCTTTGTTTCGGCATGTTTGTATGAAATTTTGAGTTTGTCTGAATCTGACTTAGGGTCTAAATCTAAATATATTTGGAATTACTAAGAACATGTTCAATGCAAATGTGAATTGCACTTATTTAATTGCCATGTTAGAAAAATAGAATTTTTTTTAAAAAATATTCACTAATCTTAATGTCTATTTAGAATGTCAAGCTGATGTGTCAAAAAAATCGCTAGACATTATCTACTACACCTTCTATTTTTATAAGGTCTTTTAGACAATGTCAATATCTATTATTTTTTAGTGATTGATTACATATTAAATTGTGGGCTCATAGAAGAAAATAAAAAGTAAATGAAAAAATATTCAAAATTAATGTATTAGAGATAATTTTTTAAAATTTATTGCCAATAAATAGACATTCAAACACACAGCTAGCTCTAAGATTGATTCTTTATTTTCTGCATAGGGTTCTGAGTTGGAGTGCGAGTCTTTTTTAATTCTTTACTTCTTTGTTTCTGCATGGAATTTCAGATTTCAGGATGGGATTTAGGAGTTTCAGTCTGAGTGTAATTTGACTTATTGATATTAATTGTTTATTCCATGCGCACGATCTACATGGGATTTCGCTTTCTGTTTCAAGTTATTGACATTGATGGATTCTTTGCTTCTACATAATTTACGTAATTTATGTCAAGAGACATTTTAGTTTTCCCAACTAAAAGCAAATTAAATATCAATATAACCCTAAAAAAACAGAATAACTTACCAGACATTGAGTCCATCTTGTTGTATTTGTATGAAGGAAATATCTGAGAGTTGTAGTTTATCGTAACCGCCAGACCGCTGACACACTTATCGCGCAGAGCGGAGAAATCACAGAAAAATGGCTCATCTTCTTCCAGAAATCACAGAGGATATCCTTTCAAGATTGCCCATTAAATCTCTTGTTCGCTTCCAAAGTGCATCCAAAACATGGTACGCTCTGATCTCCGATTCTTACTTTGGTAATCTTCACTTCGGTCGATCATCCATGAATCATAAACTCCTCATATTCAATGGCTTTGGCTTCAAATCCTTAGCTTGCGAAACACCACTTAACGATAGCGGTGCATTAGTAGATCTCAAATTTCCAGGTGAAAGACGTCGTAACTTGCTTCCCGAAATTATTGGTTCAAGCCATGGATTGATTTGTATAACAACTGATCAATGTGAACGATTCTATGTATGGAATCCGTCTACCGGGAGTTGTAGAAGAATTCCAAATCTTGGGTATCCGATAAACGAGTGTACTAATTACCTACATGGGTTTGGTTATGATTCTTCTTCTAATGAGTTCAAGGTTGTTGTATCATTAACTCGTAGTAGAATTAATCAAAAAACAATTTATAATGTTTTCTCTTCGAAAACAAATTCCTGGAAAAAGATTGTATATCCTTATCGTCAGGAATGTTACCTTCCTTACTGCTGTCCAAATTTATATGCAAGCCTTGGAACTTATACTAATGGAGCTCTAAATTGGCTAGTGACTAAAATATCCCCGCCGGATGGAACATACCTTGATAATCAAATTATTGCTTTTGATTTAGCAAATGAAAAATTCCGCAAGGTGCCAATTCCAGTACAGATTAGAATTGGCAATACAGATGTAAATTGCATAAACCTGGTGGAGCATGGAGGATTCCTTTGTATTGCAGTTTCACCTCTTCCAGATTACCGTAAGATTGTAATGTGGAAGATGATGGATAATGGAGTGAAGAAATCTTGGACTAAATGGCTCACTGTTCCGCGATTCAACTATGCTAGACCACTTTATATTTCCAGTAGCGATGAAGTTGTGATGCTTGGTAACAATAGATTTTACAAGTACAACTAGAAGAACAAGGAGAAGTCAGAAATCAGTGTAAACCCATATATCTTTCGTGCAGCTACTCTGTTTGTTGATTCTATAATCTCACCCGGTGGCGAAGAATATGATTGTCAGAGCCAAAATCAAAAGCCAAGAACAAAAAGGAAACACTTAGGTTGAATTTATTCTCCAGGATGATTTTGCATCTGGGAACTTGGGAGTTTAAACATCAAGAGCGTGTTGGTTTGTTCCTTTCCCTGCTCATCTGTAATTTTCTCTTCGTTTCTAGCATATTAATCTTTTGTTTTTGTTATATAATAACTGCCCCCTGAACTCCAAGTTTATGTATGGGCAGATTGATATTAGGACTCTGTTGCTAGTTAATTTATATTCATTGTTGGGTTGTACTCATGAGGGATAGTTTATGCTTTTAGTTACTTGTTTCTGCAAATTTATGAAAGCCCTGGTTTGCGAAACATCATTCAACTATAGTTGTGCTTATGCATTAGTGTATCTCAATCTTTCACTTTCACTGCTTAAATCAAATATAAAAATATACATAAAAAATTACAAAAAAAAAAAAACAACATCCACAATACAATTATATGGCATCAATGAATATTAATGTTATAGACAGCATTTGGCTTCAAACTGAAGGATCGAATTCTGCTTAGGTCCTGTGTCATGCGCTGACATCTTGAACCCCAGCAAAGATAGCACCAGTACAGAACAATTGGGTAGCGCTTACTATGATTGTCACAACTTCTAGAGTGCGCTGTTTATCAACATAGAAAATCCCATTGTTAGAAACTATGTAAGTTTAGCTTTTGTTCTATCTAATGCATCTATTGGGTTATAATAACTTAGCAATCTATAGTTGAATGCTTAAGTGAAATACTTTGTTCATCAAAATTGGCTTTGTATTGAGTGGACTTACCAAGTTTGAATCCATCCAGCCTAAGTCAATCTCTTTAAATGCAAATCTGCAAAACCAAAAAAAAAAATGCATAACAGCGTAAAAAATTTGACTTAAATTTGGAATTTAGAACAAGAAATGAGAAAAAAAGGAGAAATTCGCATAAATGTCAACCCCATTGCTAGCAGAGTGAGTGACAAGGTTGTCACAGAAGAGGCAGCAGCAGCATGTAAATTTGGAACATTCCACTGGACAACGTTATGGAGTCCGGTTAGCGAGGTAGCGATGCCCACAATTCCAGCAAGGAGGGAGAAAATGATGAAGAAACCAGTTGCCATGTTTCCCATTGGGAAGTATATCGGAAATATGCGAGCCGGAATTGATAAAACAGATGCTGCATATGCAAATAGGTTAAGCACAAGTTAATAGTTGTTTCATGATTAATTAAATACATGTATTCATCTATCTGAATTACCTGCTTCACGAGACCTCTTGATCCCATGATTAACAGACCATGAAGAAATTACTATTATAACGAAGTACAGAGCGAGATTCACAAATAAGAGCAAGAATGCTGCTGTTTTGGATGCTTCTGAAGCCATGACCTTTCTCAAATTAGAAGCAAAAATATAAAACTACCTGTTCTTCTGCCACCCTTAATTGGCTTAGTGGAGAATCATCTATGTCTATATATACGTGCAATACAGGGAGTTGTTCTGTTCCTAACCATATATTATTTTTTTCAAGTATAATTCTCTTTACTTCCTGAATGGAGTGTCTTAATTTGCAAGAAATGTCTTCAATTCCTTTCCCTTACTCTACTTGCCTCATTCGAGGAGAAGGAATCAAATTAGTCATGAATAGGGAGTTAGGGACCACTTTTCTGGAATAATGGAACCTTTTTTCCTGCTCTGCAGACAATGGAGGAATAAAGTTTATTTGTAGTTCCATGTCTGCTCTGTTGCACTAATAACTAATAGTATGCACTGTTCCTTTGGCTTCTCTTTTTATTTTGACAGGAGAACTATTCTGCATTTCTTGAAAAATTCATGGAAACGGGAAAATTCTGGGATGAACATGCTTCCAATTGGCATCTATTCTTCCATCAATCTTCTGTTCTAACTGGTAAAGGTAAAGGAAGAAAGTGCATTGCAAAGAGAATTAACAGAAGAAATGGTGGTCATTCCCCCTTTTTTGCAGCACTTCGGTTCCCTTTTTTTTTTTTGTCCTTTTCCCTTTCAATAAAAACAGAGTATACAAAATCAACATATGGAATGTTGACATAATAATTGATATAAAAGCCTAATGAAACAAATCCAGATGATCAATATAATATCACCAAATTAAAATACCCAGAATTGTCAAGAAGCATGAGAAAAAGGTCCAAGATGCCAATGGTACAAAATATCAATTAATTGCCCATAATACCAAGCAACCCTAATACATATGATGTTTTTCCATCTGAAAGGCCATTAAAAGCTTGGGCATGAACAATCTATTCACATCAGGACCTTTATATGCAAAGATCACTCAAGAAGCATAAACTTTTCCGTGCACAGGGCAACTAAATTTGAGTTATTACTTCCCGTGCTCTTCAACCAAATAAAGATTAAACTTTTAAGGACAACTTCTGAGCAGCAAGAGCTTCGGCCTCCAGGGTTGGTTCCCACAAAAGTGTAGTCTCTGCCAGTAATGAGGTCACCACATAAGGGTCCATGTTTGAGGCTGGGCGTCGATCTTCCAAATAACCTAACAACACAAAAAGGAAAGAAAGGAAATTTAGCAACGCAGATGTATAATTGCAGGTCTAAGACTTCTACATTTTGCTATCTATGTAGTACCTTTGCCATTCTTCTCAGTATCACGGCCAACCCGGATCGAGCAACCACGATTAGCCACTCCCTGCAAATTTCAAATTGATAAAATCAGCACCACATGGCAAAGAACATGTTTTTTAGTCATTGCCTTTTTTAGAATTTAAAATAAATATCCTGAGCATACCCAGGAAAATGTGTCAATGCTGGCTGTTTCATGCTTTCCAGTCAACCTTCTCTCATTTCCTTCACCATAGGCACTAATGTGTTCCCTATGGCGAAGAGATAGATTCAGGATTGCTTTCTTTATCACTTCATAGCCACCATCTTCCCTCATGCTCTTAGTGCTGAAAAACAAAATTAATATAATCAATATAATTCTCGTAAATCTAGTTTCATTCATCACAAGAGTTCATATTCATATCAAGTAGCATCATAATGCCTGTAGTTGGTGTGGCATCCTGCACCATTCCAGTCACCCTGTTAGCACATAGAAGGGAGAGTTTTAAACAATTTTCTCAAAATACTTCTGCTTCAAGACAGGGAAAGAGCCGATTACATCACCTCTATTGGTTTTGGATCAAGCGTGAGAACGACACCAGCTTGTTCAGTGATTCTCTGTCAGAGCAGAAGATAAACAAAACATGTTAGAACACACAACCCCTCCTCCGAAATTAGCTTGAATTTTTCATCTTTCTCATTTGGTCTGTTTCAAAACTTGTAGCCTCGTCAAAGCTAGAATCAATGGATCCAAAACAGAAATCTCAAAGTGCAGCAGAGAACTATTTAGGCAAAAAACACCAAGTTGTACTCGATTTATTTGAAAACAATCAATTATGAGCTTGTTTACTTACAAAATAAAATGTGGCAAAATCTACCACTTGATGAATTTTTTTAATAGGATAATGAAAGAAAACATATGGAGTTGAAAGATGCATTTCTAGGTATCAGTTCTGTTCTCATAAAGTTTCACTTCTTCCGATCTATTGAAACAACATTTATCAATAAGTTACCTCAAGAATGTATCTTGAACACCAGATATGATCTCCAGCTTCAATTCCCACACTGGGACCCACCTGGTACTCCCACTGCGTAACATTGAAACTTAAGATAGTGATGAAACAGAAAGAGCATACTTTCATCATTACTGGAGTTGTCTGCCATAATACATAAAAGCTAATGGTGAAAGGTAAACCTGGCCGGGCATAACTTCCCCATTGGTACCACTAATGTTAATTCCAGCATATAAACAAGCCTTATAGTGAGCATCCGCTATGTCACGACCAAAAGACTTATCAGCACCGGCTCCACAGTAGTAAGGACCCTGAAATAAAATTAAAGGAACTTTGCACCTCAAAATGTTATCTTATGTAAATGATGCTAACATAAGAGTTGAACTTATTGCAAGCTTACCTGAGGACCAGGATATGCTCCAACAGGCCAGCCCAAAGGCCATTTCACATTTGGTTGGAGTAAGGTGTACTCTTGCTCTATCCCGAACCTAGAATCATCAATAACAAAATATAGTACCTTTAGTATTACAATGCAAATCACTAACTTGTTCATGATAACTCCTGAATTAACTCATAATAATACAAATGAGGCATGATAATACCAATGGAAGTATAAAGCTCTGAAACAATCAGAGCTGAAAGTCACCAAATTAGTAGAATCATGATCATTTAAATTAATAGGCATATCAACTTGAATAGTGAAGCCAGGAACAGACCCAGATAACTCAAAAGGACATACCATGGCACTTCATCTACAACCTTCTGGTTTCTGAAAATCTGAGCAGCACGGTGTCGTTTGTTTGTAGGGATAGGCTCACCTGCTGGCGTGTATGAGTCACAGATTACCTTTTAGACAAACAAAACAGTTAAGCAACTGTGGGCTTCAAGTTCAGCGAGAATTTGATTTTTCAGAACCATAAGTGCTAGCTAGCTCAAAATAACACCCACCAAGATATTGTTACCTCCACGGAAGGGATCCTTGAAAATTGCTTGGGGGCTGGATAAAATGTTAAGTCAAAACTATTGCTTGATAAAACAAATACAGAAAGTTGCCAACTTTTTTTACTATATCTTACTATAGAATAACTTCACTATCCTCTCCTGGTGCTTGTCCAGTACTTGATCCATCATAATTCCACTTAGGAAGTTCGGATGGATGTTCCACAGTCTTTGAGATTGTCTGGGAACATACACAGCAATCCAATAGTTATGTATACAACTAACCATTATATCAAAACATGTGAAATTTATTCCATTATGTAACATTGTAACTTTTCTAATACCCTTGACTTGCTTCGCACATCAATACCGGATCCTCCAATCCTGTTTCAAAATGTTGGAGCATTACTAGTGACCAACTGTGAACATATAAGAAATTGCATAGAATTAGGATTGTCCATAAACATAATATAGAAAAGAATTCTATACCAAATATATTCTGCAATGATCTTGTCAGTGTACGGGGTGATGTCCAAATTGAGGAGATCCTTAAGCCTATTGATGGTACTGTTGTCAGACTTCACGGCAAATACTCTAAGTCTGGCAGTGTTTCTAGCTGTTCCTTTTTTTTTCTGCTTTAAAAACAGAGAATTAAACATCTTTGCTGTCAAGGGACTTATGGGTGTCGAGTTCTTTTGTATTCCCATCTGCCATTGTGTGGAGGGCGCCAAGATTTGTGCCATTTTCACCTACTCCTTGCTGGAAAATTAGAACAAGTTTAACTAAGAAAATAACAACTGGAAAACTCAGAAATATATACTACTATTTAATGAGAAAGATAAACCAAAGCTAGGAAAATCTATTAGCAAACATCCAAAAAGATCATGATGCATCATGCATCAACTACAAAACTGATCCAGGAAGTTACGCACTTTAGATCTCCTGCAAGTAGTATAAATTCCTTGTAACATGGACCCCCCTAACTTGATTCCATTTCTTTGACTATAACATGGACCACAAGATGGTATCTTCACCTTCCTAGCCTAGTTCTGCCAGCTCTAGCAATTAGAGGGTTTTCAAGGCGATCTAAACTGTTCCTAACAGCCATTTCACCATACCAAACAGTAGTTGACATTGTTCCGTGGTTTACATAATGAGTTGTTGTCATCAGAGTCAAACATAAGCAATATATCCTATATGGTTTTTGCAATTAAAATAATTCACAAGGACATATCAGTTTGTTTGACCTCAAGCAATCCAAAATACAGTGATTTTTTTTTTTTAATAATTGTTATTTCGTATGTAATTTTAGAGGCAAAGAAGCTTCAATTGCACAACTTTTGATAAAGTGCGGAGAACATATGGCTTTAAAGTAAAAACAAAGAATTAAGTCCAAAGTCCAAAGATGTCAATTGGATGGCCAAGATCTACTGAATATGCTGGCATGACATCTTATCATTCCTCACGTGGACCAGGTCAATTAGTGGCGTGTAAAGTGCACCTTCTATTTGATTGACCAAAAGGTCCCGAACACAGTGTAGGATCCTGCTTCCTAGCTAAAATAAACTGTGGAGCAATGATAACGTATCGTGAAAGATTGGTAGGTAAAATGATAGATTCATTCACCTTTGTTAACAAAACTATACCAGAACTTTAACGTAGAGGAAAAACAGAAAACAAAAAGAAATGAGGTAAATCTTCATTATGCTCTCTCTCCACTCTGCACTCCAACTTCATTGCAATTTATATATATATATATATATACCATGTGTCAGATAGATATTGCCTAATGTCAAAAAACCATTCAGCCATTTTCTCTATTTTCAGACTATTTGGCAATGAATAGATTTTTAAGGGTTGACAGGGAAAATGAATTACCTTTAAGCCGCCTGAAAAGGCAGGAAGAGCAGCAAGAATGTGGGTCTTG
The DNA here is from genome assembly GCA_947857235.1 of Jatropha podagrica. Lineage (NCBI taxonomy): Eukaryota > Viridiplantae > Streptophyta > Magnoliopsida > Malpighiales > Euphorbiaceae > Jatropha > Jatropha podagrica. The sequence goes on along the minus strand of CANUEP010080549.1, from coordinate 64,108 downwards.
CAGATCCTGCCTCTGGGTTTGTGTTTTGAGAGGAAGGAGAGAGGGAGAGAGTGAGAGCAGTTTCAGTAGCTGCAAAAGTCTTATTATAAAAGAGGCAATTACAGTAAAACAAAAAAGGTCTCTTGGCTTTTCCTGAGTAGATAGGGGTGTCCTATGAGTGAAGGAAAATCGTTGCTGGACTCTTTATTGACACCAAGAGAAGCTTAGTTCATTTTTAAAGATAAGGTTCTTATATTCTCTCTACCCGTCAGTCTCAAAGAAGTAGAAATTCTAATTAATTATCATTTCAATGCAGATTAAACCATGATTATATTAACGATGATTGTTACATTGCTAATCTGAGGCTTTATATGACATAAGTTATGCTTCCAAGAACAAGAAAGGACACATTAGACGTAAAAATTATAACTACAATAAAATATTATTGAAAAAAAAGCTGCAAGATTTACCTAGTCAAATGGTAGAGATGTCTCTTTTCTCCTGAGCTGCTTCAGACTACGCAAAGAATCTTATTCGTTCTCCATTCACTAACGCTGCTGCATTCTTGGTCGGTACACCTAAATTCAAGCAATTCAACCTTTTCTTTACAGTATTTTTATTCCTTAACGTGGGCTGGACCGGAACTGGGCCTGGATGAATTCGCTAAAATCTGGTTTGTTGTCTGTTCCCGTCCAAATCAGCCCGTGGCCATGCATAACTGTTTTCGAAAGTTTTCGTCATTTTAAGCTGCGACCAACATGATTGCAGAACGACACAGATAATGTTAGGTCGTTTTCTTTCCGGGAACATACATAGTTAGAGCAGGTTCCTACTTGTCCAAGAACATGCGTGACACGGCGGTTACGGCCATTTCTCCGAGAAGAAAAATGTAAAACGAACGCCATGCTAAAAAAAAGACAGGACTTCCTAGTTTGCAGGTCTCAGGTTACAGATCTGAAAAGGTCTTGTCGTCTACAACAGTAATCATAATTTAAAATGGTATTCGATGTTGATCCTTAAATCTCATCAAACTACTTTCAAATTTATAAATATGATTCCTTTCAAAAGATTATTACTATAATTAGTAATTATTTAGATATAAAATGAGAATAGATGCAAAAAAAAGAAAAAAAAGAAATAGATTGAATGGAAGGGAGTTTGGTATTAATAGATGTCAATTGTAGCTTAGCTCTGGTTGTATGGAAGTGAGCTGTTTGGTGTTTGATGGTGAGCCTTTTTCTGTTCTGAAATTGTCCAAACCAGAAATGGAATAGTGGTTGATGATGATGACATTTTATATTGCGCTTTTGGGACCACTGGATAAGCAGGCCTTCACACACATGTTTAAATCTCCTAGTTTTTCTTTATAAATTTATGTGTTTTACCATTTATTACGTAATAGATCTAGTGGCTCATGATCCTTGCAGTTAGGATTGTAAATGGTGGATGAGTTGCTTGATGCTTGTCTTCATTTAAAAAAAAACAAAAATGCATTTGATATATGTAACCAGTAAATCTTGATTCTGTTGTCAAACTTGTTTACTATTTGAATGAATTTCTCTAAGATAGTAACAATACTCAATTTTGTAAATTTAGCTGTTTTGATAATATATTTATCTATTAACTTTTTGAATTTTTTTATGAAACGCTAAAATCTACATTTAATTAACTTTTATAAAATATTATTTTAATCTCTAAAATTAATTCAAACGCTATTTTATCAAATGTTATAAAAAATATTATGTACTGTTTTGACTAGCTAGTTAAAATGGTAAAAATTATTTAAAAAGTTATTGACCAACGCATCTTGCGGTGGACCTAGCATGAGTTGTCTATAATCTTACAGGCAACATGAATAGCATTCATAAATTGGAGCCATTAAAATTTGGTAAGGTGGGTAATAATAGGTAAGGTCTCATCATCATGGAATTTTAAAAGAAGGTATATAGTCATCATCAACCTTCTTAAAAAATATTAGAAAACACAAAATCTTTAATCAAAAGTTAGGCCCTTTTTGAAGCCCACTAGAGCTTGTCAACCTTTTTTTCATACATATCTCTCCCCTCTCCCAAAAGAAATATTAAAAAAGAATTTCAACCTAAATCTATTGCGAAGCCATATATATATATATTTATTACTGTGTATAAAATTTTACAATTTAAATTAAAAAGTATAATGTCAGTTTACACTTGGAGCAATCTGGGATTGAAACAAAGTAGATATTCATGTATTTGTTTAAAAATTTTACTATCCATTTCAATTTTAAATCATTTAAATACTGATATAAGTATTTGTATCAAAATCTATTTAAATTTTTATTATTCGTAATCATTCAAAACTCATTTAAAATATCTTTATACGGATAGATATCCATAAATTTTAAACTATTCGAATCCAAATCTATTTAAAATATTATTTTTATTAATAATTGATAGAATATCTATGATACCCACTATCAAACCCGTTTAATGTACGGGATACCTAAAACTAGTACTCTATACATATTAACCATGGCCTATGGTTTGGAACCTTAAGTGCTAATAAGACCATTATTTGATTTGTTTTGTTTTTTATGTTGTTGGAGAGAACATGCATAGAGACTTCCCTTAGGATGTTATTTTTACATATGTTCTATCAACCCAATATTAAAAATCTTGGATCCCAACCTTTACACTTTGAGTGGTTTTGGCTTTTTAAGCTAAAATCATTGTGGGGTAATCTTTAGTAGTATTTCCTTTTTTATTTTTTTATATAATATAATTTTTTTGGTACAATCTTAGTGCTTCTTTTGTTTAAATGATTCTTTGCATAAGTCAATTTCCACTTTTAGAGGACTTCATTGACAAGAGGAGGCATCTTTATTTTATTTAAATTTTTTAATTATTGTTCATAATTATGGGAACTTCAAAAAATGATCATTCCATTCCACAAAAATGCAATCTATCTATCTATATTCTATTATAAAACCGAGTAATGTTATTTGAAATAAAAAAAAAAAATAAAATTTTGAAGAAAAATAATAAAATAACGAGTCCAATCAAGTTGGGCCTAAGCCCTTTAGGTCCAATGAAATTGTCCACACACGTGCAAGGCCCACACAAGCTCCAGTATTGGAACGCGTGTGAAGACCCATCGTTTTGAGGCAGAGAAAGACAGAGACAAGAGGCGTGGATTGGAAAGGAAAATTTTTTATTTTATTTTCTTGAGGGATTACGATGAAAAGAATAAGACGAAATGGAATTTTGGAAAACACCCACGACATGAAAAACAAAAACAGGTTAAAAACATTCATGGAGGACGGTCCCTTCTTCTTCTTCTTCCTTTCCTCTTCTTCCTCTTTTTCTGTCTGATAAAATCAGCTTCACATACAGAGCGCGCAGAGTATCTTCTCTGTTCTTTTGTCCCCTTGTTCTGTTCCTCTCTTCTGTCTTTTTTGTTTTTATTACTATTTTAAATATTATACGGCCTTATATATTTTATTACTTCATTTACTAAACTAGTAGAATTAAAACAGCTAAAAAGAGGGAAATCACGAGAGACAAACTGAGAGAAGAAGGGATCAAACTTTATTGTTTTGAATCTCTATGGAGCAGCTCGTCAACTTTATCATACGGCCTCCCAGGTAACCATTTTCGCTATAATTATACCAACTTTGGTAATTAGTCAGTTTGGTTCCACAGAAAAAGGAAATATAATTTGAATCTCCGTGATCTGGTATGTCTGTTATGTGGGTTGAAATAAATTTAAAATCCTTTTCATAATTGAGCATAATCTTGAAGAATAAGGGTAAGTAAGGGATAAACGCAGTGCTCGAGATTCGAATTTTATCTTATTTTAATGTTTTTTACTCATATCGGTCTTCTCGGCCGGTGAAGATTGCCTTAATTTTGATTTAGTATTGGTGCATAGCTTTGAATTCAAATAAGCTAGTTTGAACGTTAAGAATTCGAGATCTCTCCACTTCTGTAGATTTGTAACTTTTTTCTGCAAATTCGCATATTGGTTGGCCATTATATTTGATAGGTTTTGATGTTCTTACGTGAAATTTATTATATATTTTCTATCTGATCAAATTTCTCTATCCACATTATATATAGCACCTAGTGGTAATTTGGTATTTTGTTCTCATGTTCTGTTGAAAATTCATATTATTTGTCTATTTAAGTAGTTTCATTGTTCACATTCAATTTCTTTTATAGGTTTGGCATGTGAGTCTCAATACTTTTTGGTTAACTTGCTTGTATTAACTTGAACTTTTTACTTTCAGTGCAATTCTTGTGATACTGATAGCGTGGACAACAAATGAACTTCTTGAGACTTCTGAGAAAGACACTAGTCATAGAAAAATTGACGTTAATGGCCGAGTTGTTCTATTGAAATTTAGATAAGACTTCTGAATGGCGTAGATGGTTTTTTAGACTCTAATGTGCATTTGAATTGTAATTTTTAAGTCAAACTGTCATTATTATTAGTAAACTAGCTCCACAGATTCTATTTTTCTCATTCAGAGATATCATTTATCTGGATAAATCTTATGATAATATGCAGACACACATCAGATGACAAAAGAAGAAAAGGGTAATTGTAGTGTCTAGATTGTTCATGAGTTTCAATATTTCTTTCAATTTAGAGAATAAGTAGTTTGTAGCTGTAGAATTATCGAAGTTCTTGAAAGAGTCCAGAAATTTTGAATTGAATGCTTTATGGAAAAAAGAAATTTAAAGTTGCAACATTCCAATTCTGCTGTATTGGTGCATTGCGGTCTTTGGTTTTGAGGTTAAGTGAGAATGACTTGCACTTTTATGGAATACCTGTAGGTTTTACAATGTCAAAGGAGGATCTTGTATTTATTGTCTCTTGTATATGTTTTTGGACTGCAGGGCTGAGTACAATCCAAAACATGACTTGTTGGATCAAGAGTTTATGCTGAAAGGGAAATGGTACCAAAGAAAGGATTTTGAGGTAAATCAACAGACTGTTCCTGTTCGGACAATGATTTTCTATATGATTTTCCTCCCTTTCTTGGAAAGATTTTACTTGTTTGCTTTCACCAAATATACGTCAACTAGCTAAGAAAATGGACGAAACAAGCTATCTCTGTTCTGTGGCAGCCACTGAAGAGTGAAAAATGTAAATTCCAATATATTTAAGGCACTATGTGAGCTTCATGTTCATTTATTGGGAGCATAAAATATGAGGGTTGGCTATACAGGGGAACCTGCAATGGTACCCAGATCGGGGGCCTCTGCCCCAGCCCACACAAAAAATTGTGGATATTTGGACGTCCACCATAATTGAGAGATCCAATACAGGACTGCATATGTAGGCAAGAACCTAAAATATCCATAAATTTATTTTTCTTGTGGTTTTAATCCTTCCTTTTTAATGAATTATGTTATGATGGTAAGATACGACTGAACAGTTTTCTGTTTATTGCAACAACTTCATCAACTTTTTGTTAATAACCCTGTATGCATTAATTTCCTTGTTTTTGAAATATTCTTGCCTTCTTTTTTGATTTACCACTCAAAATCCTTATTCCTTTTCCGAAACGTGAACTCTTCAATGATTATGTGGCTTGTTTATGAGGCACTTGTATTCTGCAGATTAAAAACAGCCGGGGAGATGTTCTTCAATGTAGTCATTATGTACCCATTGTTACTCCTGAAGGAAAGCCTCTGCCTTGCGTCATATACTGTCATGGAAATAGGTAGCTGGGAGTCATTTTTGATTAGAATGCACAAAATTGTTTGTTATGGTTTAATTTTATGAATATTCTACAACATTTGGCAGGTATTTCAGAATTTGGATGTTGAAGGATGATATTATAAATCACATTATAAAAGTGAAAAATTTTCCCCTTTCTGTGCACCGTGTATCTTATCTTGAAAAATAACCATGCAACTTATCTTGAAAAATAAGCAAATCTTTCAGATGTTAACAATTGTATTGGCCCGTTAGTAAGTTGGCATTACAATAATAGAGTGGTTGAAATTGGGTCCAATCATTTGAGCTAGGGGCAGCTTACAGAGAAATGGTGGATTAAATTGAATTGCCAGCTTTTCTTTTGTTGAGTTGATCATTATTGATTGATGGCATGTCTTTGCTTTTTGCAGTGGTTGCAGGGCCGATGCTAGTGAAGCTGCTATTATACTGCTGCCTTCAAATATCACAGTTTTTGCTCTTGATTTCTCAGGATCTGGACTTTCTGGGGGAGACCATGTTACTCTGGGGTGGAATGAAGTAAGTGCCTGATCATCTTATCAAATTTATTTGATCACTGAAGCAGGATGTTCATTTTTCAACCACATCATTCTCCCTCTCCCTTTTAATCAATGCATTGTATACTGACATTATGTTCATATTTCTTTACAATATTTCCATTCTTACTTCTCTCATCATATTACCTTTTCTTTTCTTCCTTTTGAAATTGATTATTTCTACTGATCATTGTAAATTTACCATCTTGTGTTCTTGGGTTGCTTTTCCAGAAAGATGACCTCAGGGCTGTGGTTGATTATCTGCGGCAAGATGGAAATGTCTCTTTGATTGGCTTATGGGGCCGCTCAATGGGTGCCGTCACCAGGTTGTCTTTGTGAACTCGCTGTCACTCCTTTAGCATATCCAGAATTTAAAATAGAGGAGACTCCTTTCTTTCTTAACTTATGGAACGCATTGCTGGAAAATTTACTGAACTTTATGTTATAACTGTGTACCGGTGTCTATCTTTGTTTACCCATACAACCTTTTCTAACTTCTGTTTTTTGCCCTGTTGAATGGCGTGGATTGGTTTTTTGCAGCTTAATGTATGGAGCTGAGGATCCCTCAATTGCAGGAATGGTTCTTGACAGTCCCTTTTCTGATTTGGTTGACTTGATGATGGAACTTGTCGATACGTATAAATTTCGTTTTCCCAAATTCACTGTAAGTGGCCCTGTTTGGCTCATATCCTTGTATATCTTCCATAGATTGTTGCCTTCACATGTTCATGCAATAATCATGTTTACACTTCTTTTTATTGGTTTATTGGCTCAGGTGAAGCCATGTTTCCACCTTCTATTAATCTCAGCTTCTTTAAAAATTTTGTATTTGATTTTGCACACAAATATATCTGCCTTTGTTGTTGCCCCAAGTAAAAACTCAACCGTTAATCTTTTTGACTGTTTACACATGTTCTACAAGGAACTTCAAGTCACAGCTCTTATATTATCTACGACCTTAACTCTTTCTGTTTTCTTGTTTTAGGTGAAGTTTGCAATCCAATATATGCGGAAAGCCATCCAGAAAAAGGCAAAGTTTGATATAATGGACCTGAACACTATCAAGGTTCTGTTCTTCCTCATTTACTAGATTGTATACTGGGATTATTGTAGCAAAGGACTTTTTAATAAATATAGACTTCTGTGATGGATTTGAATATATCAATTATCAAGTAAAAGTTTACATTACCTATTGAAGCCTCTGGTCCATATCCATGTTGAATTCTTTTCTGTGATCTTTTAATAATCACCTACTCTCTCTGAGAATCTTATTCTGATAATAAGCCTAAATCCAATCTGGCGATGGTCTATTTAATGATTAATCATAAGCTTTTAGGATTTAAATCTAACTTAATTTCTACTGTAGTCACTAGTTCCTTTGATATATTACCAAGTGGGTTTAGCAGCATTCTAATTCGTTGACTTATTAAATCAGTTGAAACAAAATTTGATAATAGAGTGCTATTAGATATCAGAGATGACTTAATTAATGTGCTAAGAAGTTTAGGAGCAGGAATAAGCCTTCTTAAATTATTGTGGCAAACTATATTCAAATCATTAAGAGGTGCAAAAGGAAGTAACAAATTTGTTTGATAAATAAAACCAAATAATTCTTCAAGTCTTCATGGTGTCAATTTAATAATCTTATCTGTTTTTATCCCAATTGTCTTTGTATTAGGTGGCAAAATCTTGCTTTGTTCCAGCTTTATTTGGGCATGCCAGTGATGATGATTTTATACAACCTCATCACTCGGATCGTATATTTGAAGCTTATGAGGTAAGTTTTTCTTATCAATAATAAACTCTTGAAAGAATTTATGTACTAATTGTTCAAACATTCATCAATTGGTCAGAGTTTCAAACTTAAGTTCTGAGGATTGCTAATCCTGTCAAATGTCAACATATATGATCTATATTTGATTATATATCTTTTTTAAAATTTCTTTTGTGAGAAGGGCTTGTCAGTTATCCTAGGTAATGATGTTGGAAAAGTGTGTCAAATTACTTTATGTATGCCTTTCCTTTCTCGTAGTTGTATGTGTCAAATTACTTCTGCAGACAACTTGTTGGTGTTGACTTTCTGGCACTTACTCTATTTCACAATCCATTGTAATTATCTTCTGCCTCATTAATTTTTCAGGGAGACAAGAATATCATCAAGTTTGAAGGAGATCACAACTCCCCACGTCCACAGTTCTACTTTGATTCCATTAATATTTTTTTTCACAATGTTTTGCATCCTCCAGAGGATGAGGTGGGGGGAACGTATCTTGACACAATGCATCACTACTTTGACAAGGTAAATTGAACCATGATGCATCTGTTTATAATTTTGTCGCTTTATTGGAAGCACAACATTTCATATCTGCTGCTATTTTTTGTCAATTGTTGATCGTTATACCTTCAGGATGCTTGGAGCACTGTGCGTGAAGTAGGCAATAATCTGGGAGTTTCAGTCAGTTCTAAAGGCATGGCTCACTGACATTGTAGTTCTTTAAGTTCTCAATGTTAAATCCAGCCTACCCTTTATTTGGCACTCTTTTGCTCATTCTCCTATCAATTGATTATTAACTGCAGAACCATCGACAAGCAATGGGGAAGATGCTATTGAACAAGTTCGTCCAAAAAGACCGATGAGTCGGACAGAGGTTAGTGATTATTTCTTATGCTTTTTGCTTGAATGTGAAAATGATACCCAGCATGGAAGTAAAGATGTAGCATTGTTTAGACTAATGCTGTCTCATTGGTATGAAATCTGGATGTTTGTGATAGCTTTTACAATCCTTCTCTTTTAACTCCCTATCACACAACACTACTGCTGGAAACTAGAAAAAGATTGAATGGAGACAATAAAAATCAAGATATAATGGAGCATTTGCTCCTATTGCATGGTAACGAAGTAGTTTCAGGAATTAGGTTAACTTTTGAAACTGAAAAGCAATAACAGTTGGGATTGTTTTGTTGTATTAAATTGTTTCTTACATCACATTGAGGAACTGTCTGATGACTGTTTCTCTGACTCTGTTCAGGTTCCTTCAGATATTCCGTCACAGGGCAATCAATCTGAAGTTGAGGTGTCCTCTTGCATTTCCTCAACAAAGTTTGAGGAAGGCCTTGTTTTTTAAACAAGAATTTCTCCTTTCTCCATCTATTAACATTAATAGAGCTTGATGAGTTGCTGAGCAGAACATATAACCGACTCCATTTTCTTAAAATTTTTGTTTTTTTTTGCAGGGTGGAGAAATTGGTGACAATCGTCTACCATCGTCATCCAAAATGATAAGCTTTGAATTATCTAATGGTAATCCATATGGTCCTCATGCTCCAACAGCAATGGATGATGATCAATACGTGGAGTATGAACTGGACGACTTGTCGGGTTTCCCATGTGATGTAGAGGAGGAAGAAAGGGTGAGTAATTTGATTGCATCTGCGTGTGAAATGAATGACAGTGTTGACCTTATTAATACTTGTCTGCATATTTCAGATGTTCATGGAAGCCATAATTGCATCATTAAAGGACTTGGAGACACGACATCCTGATGCAGAAGTACAGACCACTTTCAGTCCGATCTCCACTGAATCTTCACAAAAACCTAGCCTAAATGCATCTTCTGTCACAGACCATTGTGTTTCTAAGACAATAGAGCAACATGAACCTCCAAAGGCAGATCCCACTTTCTTTTCTCCAGCAATCAATGGCCAAAATTCTTCAATGGAACACCCATCACCTGATCCTAGTGTGTCATCCACTTTACCCCCATTTGACACTCCCCAATCCATGACAGAATCGGGAAGCACAACCACATCAACTCTTAGTGATGCTTCAGGAATTGTACAGAACTCAACGGATGCTGACTTGTCAAGTAACACAAAAGCGACATTGACAGTAGAAAGGAACCCAGCCAATCATATTATGGACGGCTTGATGCGTCGTTGGGATTTCAACTTGTTTCGTAACAATCGATGAACATTAATATGATTTTTTTTTTGTTTCAAAAATCTTATAATGATTGTTTTGTAATTAAGATAGCAGCAAGCAATTGATTTAGTACTGTAAAATACACGAAAAGAAAGGAAGATAGGTTCAGTACATGTCCGTAAAGTTGATGGAATTGTTTCATATGCTACGAAGTATTTGTACTGCTCAATTCGTTTGAGAACAATTTTATGGTTCTACTCGAAAGTAAGAGAACTGTAAAAATAACTATCAGAAGAATTTTCAGTGATTATGTCAAGCTCTTTCATTTAATTTCTTTCTACAGATGAGTGACGTGTCATTTTATGATCGGTCCGTTTTAGCAACCTCGGTTGCTGCAAGGTCATGTCATCAACAGAAACATCAATAAGATTGTGAGACGTGATCCGCATCATTGCCACGTCGCCGACATGATACATCAGCCATCTAATGCCATGTCAGCACTTCGGGGTTCGGATACCGTAACGGACTTCACGGATTTCCGTATCGACGAATTCAGTTTCGAGTTTCTGTTATGGAGAAAACAAAGAAACAAATAAATGATCTATGAACACCGCTTCTTCTTCTGGTTATCAGGCATGAAAGTGCCTCGGTCGAGTCCAGCCCTCAACGGTGGCGATCCACGGCCACCTTCACTAAAATGCAAGTCCCAATACATCAATCTATGTTAATAAAACCAACGAATATAGACTAACCATCTCGATTTTACGGCCTTCGTAAAATTCTTGATTAGAATTGCTAATTTCTCTCTCTCAAAACCTTTCAAAATTTTGTACCTGTGGATGTACCGATAATCTCCCCTAAATTCTCATCTCTAACCATTTTAGATATTACCCATTTGGCCAGTTGTGTGGTGGGATTGATAAAAGCACCAAGTTTGACTTCTTGAAACAGATGCTAACCGTGTAAAACCAAGGCAGCTGCATTTGATGACAGCAATCAGGGCCCTGGAGGAGAAGAATAGAGTATTAGGTACTATACTTTTTTCATAATTCTAGAATTAAATTTCAATACTGGTACCTATAGTTGTTAGCTTCTCCAACTATGATCTTGTTTCCTGAATCATTTTCTTTCTTTGCATAGGTATTTTTGAATGAATTTATAATTCCTATATTGACCATAATTGTGACATAATCCACCAAGAGTTTAATGGTAATGGACTTAATAAATTAATCATTGTCATAAATTGTACAATTACATCGATTTGACTATTATTTGAGACAAAAAAAAAAAAAATAATAAAGAAAGAAAGAATCATGCATAACTTAGTACATTCTTATGTGCGAGACCATAAGTTGATACGTTTGTGATGGTTTATGGAGTACAGACATGAAAAATCAATGTTCCATTGTATGGTTTTGCCTCTCTGCCAGCAATCTTAGTGCAGTTTCAACCAGTGAGTGAATAGTTGTGGCGTGGCGGCTCATCCCAACTGTCCCTGAAAATATGTTGAAGCTTTCAAGTTCTGCTGTTGTTTCTAAGACATGCTCCAGCATTTTCTCGAACCCGCGATCCCTAAGAGCATATACATTTGTTGGGTTTTGTCGCATCATCCAAATTGCCAACTCTATCGCAAACCTCCGTATTCTTGGAACCTTAGTTGACGGCGTTTCATATTTTCTGAGGATCTGCACCACTTTGGTAGCTAACTCAGCTTCTTTAATTCCTGCCCTTTCAAACATTATGCTTGATTCTTCATGTGTCAGGAATTTTAAAACTTCTGCTGCTAGTCCAACCATCACTTCTTGCAGTTTGTTCTCTTCTAACATAATTGCCTTAAGGACCTGCCACAATTGGAAAAGATTTAAGGGATAAAGTTATTATTCCAAAGTGATCATTAAAGTCGGAAGTTCTTATACAAAATTAATCATAGATTGGCAAGTAACGAAAAGGAAAATCTATGTTCCCTGCCTATTATTAGAGAACTTTTTTGTTATCTATTATCTAAACTAGCTGTGGAAAATCACTTACTGTAGGTGCACAAGTTGTGACTCCCTTTAAGAGGCTGAAGCATGTTGCACCACTGTAGGCACACAAGCTACGTAGGATCCTGGCAGCATTCACTCGAAGCTTTGGAAGTTCAAGTGCTTTGACAAGCCTATCTAGCACATTCAATTTCAAAATCCGGTGGCAATTATTTGTGCTTTCCAAGACCAGCATAGCTAGAGCTTCTCCTGCAGCAGTACTCACATGATTTTGACTCTCAGGTGCTCCATGAGTAAAGAAAATGTTGAATAACTCCTTCAGAACTGCACCTGTGCCACCAATCCTCTCTGTTGCATCCTCATCCAGTGCTAGACTGGTTAGTATTTCTATGCCGAGCTTTTGAAGCATTGGGTGTTTCTCTCCATGTCTTAAGATAGCTCTAATGTTGCTTATGGTGAAAATTATCTCTGAAATCTCTCTTCGTAGATGACTACCTGTGGTACCTGTTGTGCTTGCCAACATCTTCACCACTTGCAGAGATCGTTTCACAGTCAGAATCTGAGAATGTGCAACATTGTCTTCTTTCAACATCCTCTCTCCAGAATGTGTCAAGTCAATTATTTTGGGCAGGAGGCCCCTTGTGTTACCAATCTTTCCACATAAATCATGATCATGAGCGAGCCTTTTCAGGATAAGAAGTCCTAAATGGTTGAACGTCCAGAATCCGTAATGTATATGATCAGTGATTATCGTCTTTTCACCAATTTCATCAGCTGTGGCGCTGAAGCATCTATTGTTTTGAAGCAGAGATGATATTGATTCCATTGCACCTGGAATTCCAGCAACTCGCAGGGAGTTCTGCTTTCTGCCAACTAGTTCAGATAAGATTTCTGCAGCTGACCTCCTGATCTCTTCTTCTTGTTGGTCTTTCCAATTCAACATCTCAACTAATCGTTCTATTACTGATATGTTTATCCCAATCTTCTGGAGGGTATCATCAGAGAACCGCTGGCTCAATGCAAATTGGCGGAGAATTTGAACTCCAATGAGCTGCTCATCAGGGGAATTTGAAGCCAAGAGATCCATAGCAAAAGTAACCAAGTCCATTTTCAGCCCATCAAAGATGCTTCCATTAACACACCTAGAATAGGCATCATAGAAGAACCTTTTAATTGATATCATACCAGAAGGCCCCAATTCACACTCTTTATTCACCTCCTCCAACAGCTTACAGTAGATCACCTTCAACTCCCAATAAGCTTTCTCTGTAAGGAACAATAGAGCTTCCGCCAAGGCCAAGGCATAGAAAATAGTCAGAGCAGCTTGTCTGTTCCTCTTGTCAGTGTCCCCTTTGGCTATCTCACCATAGTTATGTTTGATGAGCTTCATCAATGATAGAGCTATACAGGCCGTTGCAGATGCAAGCTGGAGCCAATAGAGAAGCTTACTGACATTTCTTGAAAGGAAAAACCATTGACCGTAAGGTAGGATAGGTACATCCCAGCTTGTCCATGTTCGAGTTGTCTTCCCTTGGCAATCCCAATTCCTATTGGCTGAACTAGAACCTTCCCTCACTTCTCTACCATGCTGACTCTGCTTTCGAACCTGAGCAATTGGCCTAAAAAGTGACTTTATGGCTTTGAAAACAAAATGAGAGCTTGATCTCAATGCACGAAAACTATTAATTCCAGCATCAGCAATTGACCAGGTGGCTTGATGTTGCCATTCAAGCTCATGGCTTCTGCTGAATATTCGAGTCCCTTCTATCAACAATATAATAGTGATGAACCAGAAGTCTGTTGTATCTAAAGTAATGGCAAACCCACCTAGAAGAACAACTGTTGCCCAGATAAAACCGAGAGTTCCTAGGCCAGTAGCTGCCTTCTCGAGAACTGCAAGGCGAAGAGCAAACAGGGTGAGTTTCTTCTCTGGTGCACGTATTGCTTGTGTTGTTTGTATTGTAGGGGAAATAGAATTCGCATTGCTGTCTCTCTTTTCTACGCTACTCCGAGGTTCGAAAATGGTGGGGCTTGAAGTTGAACCGTAGGCTTCGCTGAGCCTGCGAAGCTCAACAACCTGCAAACAAATTCTACTATCATCTCCTGTAGATGTGCCAGAATCCATTTGGAGGATAAGACCAATCTTGAAGGTGAATCTGTATAGTACTAAACCAATAAGGGAGTAAAGAATAAGATGAGTGGAATGAAAGGATTTGCTTTGAAATAAAAAAAAAAGGCTTTGATTGTGGTATTAAATCTATTGGTTTTTTGAGTTGAGCAAGAGAAAATGATGAATGGTGTTTGTTATAGAGAAATGGAAAAATGATCTTAGCGGACACGTTTATTCTGTGGAAAAGGGAAGTTGCTTCCTTTTCTCTGCTGATTTTCCTGGGAAGTTTTTGCTGTTTACTTCCCCTAAACTTGGCCGGCAAGTTTTTGTCTTTGCTACAGTTATGTGTCTTAATGTTCCTCATGAATCATCCTTTACACTAAAAGCTTCTTTTATAGTTAAAAGGTAAAATTACTTTTCCTCTTTTACCGTCTTTTTCATCATCTCCATCAAATCTGAACAAAACCCATTGTGGGTCGGAACATGCCTATCTAAACCAAATGCATATATGTTCCATGATCTTGGTAACATTGACTCTGGTTCTCCTATTAGCTTTTATTATTATAATTTAGGGTCTTCCTCTTTGTGGGAATTCGTTGAAATTAATTGCCAACTAAGATCAGATTAAGAAATTACAACATTGGCAAGCTACGCTTCTGCCACTAATTAGATTTTCATATTGAACACCTTATCTGTGTTTAAACCTTTGGCATCATTATTTCTACAAGGAAATGGGTTTAAAAGTCATTTTTACGTCAAAATTTATTGACTCATCCCTGAAATTCTTACTGCGATTACGTTATGCAGAGTCTTCCAGATTTTGACAACTTTTTAGGTTATAACGTGCAGAAAAGGGTTTCAAAGAAAGAGTCTTTTTGAGTCAAGTTAAAGGCTCAAACGGAACCCAAGTCTTCCATCTATCCCTTTATGTTGAAGAATTGTAATTAAGACCTTAACTCACCCACGTTTGTCCATATGAATAGCTTTAATGGCATGAGATTGTATCCACCAAAAGGGAATTAATTGGCCATATTTTGATGTTGATGACGGTGCTGTTCTGCAGCTGATTGACGTTGCTTCTGTGTTGCTGTTGCTGTTGCGTATGGACTTTATTTACTCGTTAATTTTGAAAAAACAAAAAGCAACAGAAACACTAATCCTTCAACGCTTAATCTTAGATCCTGTACGGATGCAAAATATTTGTAAACTTACTTTCTTTTTTATATGGCTACATTTCCAAGATGTTGGAAGAAATTGTTCAAGTGGGCTCAACCAACCAACTACTGTTTTCAAGTCCAAAAAATAATAATAGAACATACAAAATATCAAGAGCCCAATATAATTTTTTGGGGGCCACGTTGCCCAGAAACGAACAACTATAGCAAATCCAACAGACTAACACCTGAACCTGATATATCATTTTGTTAACAAAGATACCTAATAAATCAGAAAAACTACCTTTGAAAATTGGAAAATTGTACAACATGAGGCAGCTCTCTAATTCAAGAATCCCCAGCCTCTACAAAAGAATGAACATGAAAGCTCCCCATATGATAAATAATTTTTTATTGCAGAATTCTTATTTTCACTTCAATATCCATGCTCGTCACAGGTTAAGGGGAAAAAAAAAAAAAACTTATAAATGGGGCATATGATGATGAACTTGAAAAAAAGTTGCCCAATGTAACCCTGCACAAACTCTGAAATCATAAAATAAAATGATTCAAGTTCTTCCCTCCCTCGTCATTTCTCTTCTTTCCAGTATTGTTATTTGCAATGGTAGTTCCAGCGAACAAATAACTTGATAAATAAAGCTGTTATACCATTTCCTGTAAGGAAAGAACAATGCCAGGAGCATATGAGGAGCAAACATATAACTGCAAAATGTGGATACAAGGAAAAAGAAAATTTATTTCAAGCATTTCCCCAGGTGCAACATCTTACTACCATCCTTTTTATATTTCATAACAAATCAGGCAAGGCTCAAAGACAACATTGTCAGTTTTCCTTGAGAATGGGGACTATGGTTACATATTGCATATAAATTGTAAGCAAATATTTCAAAGAAATGTAATGGAAGAAATCATGTTTTAAAAGATGGTCACTCCATCATATTCATCAGGAAAATTTAGCTCTTGTGAGACTGATGCTTCCCATAAAACCAATAGTATCATCCAATTCCTAGAGCCTATTTGATGGATAAGTTCGGTTACTCATCTAACATCCTTTTTGCACCATTTTCTTTATTCCTCGATGATTTTGGCCCAAAAAAATGGCCCGTAAGCGCGAAAACTATGGCCTGATTAAAGCAGTCCAGTTGCAGAATAAAAACAGGGCTTTATAACAACTAAATAACCTTTAATCAACTGGATGATCAAGGCCTGACATATTTTGATGAGTGGTTCAGGTTCCCAATAGCTCACCATGTCTAATACATCTTAAGCCCCAACAAGCATCACTTACTGAAAAAGCCACCGAAAATAACTTCACATGGATGAAAATAGCTTTTCTTCTCATCCCTCAAAGGGAAAAAGAATGACGGAATTTCATTACAAAACCATGGCGTTATAAAACACTGATCACAGGATAAATGCTTGAGCCAAGAACTTCATTAACAGTACCAATGACACAGCAAAACATGCTCATGACAAAAATTACATATAATTATTAACTTTTAGCAGAGATTTGAGAAGAGAATAGTGCTTCAAATTAAACTAAAAGAATCCAGGACATGGAAAAAAATGAAATAGATGCAAATGCAATGAAAACCAAATGCAAAGCCAGCCATAAATAGCAGTAATGATAATAACAATTGGGAGGGAGTCTATCACAATCGAAGTGATAGGTTAAGGGGCATTGGAAAGGTTAGCGAATTAAGCCATTCACCTCAAATCTACAAGTAGAGCAATCAGATTCGATCTACATCACCTCAGTGTGTAATCCCATGAACTCAGTCAAAATGCCTTCAACTTTTTGCAATCCTATGCTATTGTGTAAAACTGATGGGGAAATAAATTGAAACCAAAACCATTTGAGAGAAGAGGAGAAAAAAAAGGAAAGAAACCATGAAAAACAAGCATTTCAAGCGTACCTCAACAACAAAACCAAAATCAAGTCCTCAACTAAAACACTGGTTTCCTTTGCCGAACCTTAGCCTTCTCAGCATCGATGATGGATTCCACAAGCTTCACCGCACTATCCAATTTCCCCTCAGCGTTCACAACAATATAATCAAAATTCTGGGCGTGCGTCACCTCCTCTCTTGCGGTAGCAATCCTTACAAGCAAACTCTCTGCAGTCTCAGTTTTCCTATCAATCAGCCTCTTCACAAGCTCCAATTCAGTCTCCGCAACCAAAAATATAAAAACAGCAGAATTCCCCAATATCCTTCTCAACGTCTGTGCTCCCTGTATATCTACCCTCAGCACAATATCATACCCTTTTCCCGCAAACTCTTTGATCTGCTTTTTTGGTATACCCTTATAATCACCATATACAAGTGCATACTCTAACAGCTCATCTCTCTCTACCATTGATAAAAACTCCTCTTTTGATACAAAGTAATAGTCTTTACCATCAACCTCACCTGGCCTCATTTGCCTACTAGTTGCAGTCACAACAAAATGCAAATTTTCTCGCACTTCTCTTAATTTTTTGATAACAGCATCTTTTCCAACCCCACTCGGGCCACTAATTACGATGAGTAAGGGACTTGGAGGTGGGCGAATCGGGTCTGTGCTAAATGAGGAGCCTAAAGAGGTCTCAAGGGCCCGAAGCAATTCAGGTTTACTGGCTTTTTCAAGTTGCGGGATTGCGGATTTGGGTTTGCGGGTATCCCCCATTTTGCGATAAGAGGCAAAAAATCGATGGCGAGTATTAATGAAATTGCGAGAACTTGGTTTATGGAAGACTTGGGAAGAGAGGAAGTTTTCGGGGAATTGAGATTTTTGGAGTGGAAAGAGTGGGAAGCGAGAGAGAGGGAAGCAGATTCTACGAAACATGAAGGTTTGTGAGCGGTTGGTTAGATTATATGCAGAGTGGAAAGCGGAGCACGGAAGTGGGATTTACAGAGACAAGAGTTAGTTGGGGGTTAGGGTTTTAGCTTTTAGGCTGCTAAAAGAGCGGTAATTAGTTTTGATTCTATTCTATTTGATCTGATTTTCTCAACAGGATAGGAAGTCTCTAGTCCGTACACCAACAATTACAGAGCTTTCCTTTTTCTTTCTCAACATTTTTTATAATTGTTTATATTATTCGCTTTTTTTATTTTTTTAAAAAAATTAAATTTATCTTATTTGTAGTATTAATTATATAAATTACGTGTTATTATATATTATTTAAGTTTGTGTATTTTAAAAAATGATAAATAATTTTGTTTCTAATTTTACATGTACGTTTCTACCCAATTAGCATTCAGAGTAATTGGGACGATTAGATTTCCTTTAAATGAAAGGACAAAAGCATCAAACTGCAGAACTCAAAACGTTAGAATGTCAAATTAAAAAGAAAAAGCACTTCCATGTACAGAACAGAACTTCCACAGCCTCATCAAAACGCACTTTTCTTACGCATAAGACGGTGACTGAGACTCTTCTCAAGGAAAAAAGATTTATAAAAGAAAAAACAAAAGAAAAAGGTCATTGAGACGAAGCTTCTGACAAAATTTAATACTATAAAGTAACGAACATCAAAGGCTGCGTGTTTCACCATTCTATGTTTCTAATTTCGCAGCCCGCATTTCCCAATCAAATCCCCCGAATCCCTTCTCCTTCTCCGCCTTTCCCAGATCTAATCCGTCCCCTCTGCCTTTCTCCCTTTCCAATTTCAGATTTTTACCCTCCAATATCCTTACTCCGAAACCCTAATTCTCTGCAAATGCCAAAATTCTGATCTAATCCCGTAATTCAATAACTTCAAACACAATTGTCATAATTTTCGAACATATCCTATCCGTTGCCTGTTGTTGATGGGCACAATTAGAGCTAGCACCGTAGACCTCTACAAACCCACGTCAACCTCTTCCCCCTCCTCCTCCTCTCCTCCTTTCCCAACCACCACCTCCACTTCCTTCACAGAGACAGTAAATGGGTCGCACGAGTTCAAGATCGGTGGCTACTCTCTATCGAAGGGCATGGGAATCGGCAAATATATAGCATCAGAGACATTTATCGTTGGTGGCTACGCGTGGGCAATATACTTTTACCCCGATGGAAAGAGTCCTGAAGATAACGCGGTCTATGTGTCCTTATTCATAGCCCTCGCAAGTGAGGGCACCGACGTCAGGGCGTTGTTTGAGCTCTCGCTGATAGATCAGAGTGGGAAAGAAAACCATAAAGTTCATACCCATTTCGGGAGAGCTCTTGAGAGTGGGCCTTATACACTGAAATACCGCGGCAGTATGTGGTCAGTGCTTTTGTGATTCTAAATGTAGTTTCTTGTTTTTGATAATAGATTAATGGGTATTATTTTCGAAAGCTAAAAACTTGCTATCATTTTTCTTTTTCTCTTTTTATTTTTTTACTAGTTGATGTGAAGTATGTACTGCAAGCTAGAAATGTATATTATATTAACGACTTGAAAAAAAAATAATTCTGGTGATTTATCTTTTCTAATGCTAAAATACGAATTGGTATCAGATTTTCTTGTTAGGCTAAGCTTAGTGACGATTGTTGAGTGATACTAATATAATCATGGCGTTTTCCCCCTATTGCAGTCTTCCCGAAAAGTTTCAGGATTGAATGATAGTCTCTCCCTAGTATCTCTCCATTAAGAGATGTGACCCTGCCTCGTTGTATCTCCTAATATTAAACTATCTGGTTGGACAGGGGCAATGCACAAAGACATTTTGTGGAACCAACTATTTCCCCCCTCGAAAGAAAATTGTTTTGTAATCTGAAATAAATCATATATTGTTCTTGATAGAGTTTTCTGTAGTTCAATAGCGTGTGGATTTGTCAGTGGTGTATGAAAAACAAGTTTAACAGCTTATATTGGATATTGCAGGGGCTATAAACGATTTTTTAAAAGAACTCAATTAGAGACGTCAGACTATCTCAAAGATGATACCCTGGTAATTCGCTGTTGTGTTGGTGTTGTCAAGTCCCACACTGAGGGGCCTAAGACCTACACCATTGCAGTACCCCCATCTGATATTGGTCAGCATTTTGGAAAGCTTCTCGAAAGCGGAAGGGGTGTTGATGTAAATTTTGAAGTTAATGGGGAAATATTTTCTGCTCACAAGTTGGTTCTTGCTGCACGCTCACCTGTATTTAGGGCGCAACTTTTTGGTCCAATGAAAGATCAAAACACTCAATGCATAAAAGTTGAAGACATGGAAGCCCCAATTTTTAAGGTTCTTTCTCTCTCATATGCACTCTAATTTGCTGCTAAAACCAATCGTATTTGATTTTTTGCTTACAGTTTATGGCTTACAATTATGATCAAATAATAGTTTTTGAAAAAGAATGTATTTTTCAGGAAGCTTAACTGTTATGACTTATTATCTCAGTTATAAAAGCTTTCATCCTGTTTGGCCATTTATGTCCTTTTTCCCTTTCTTTTGTGGACAAATTGCTGCATGGGGAATGCCATTGTGTTAGCACTTCTGTCAGACCTAATGACATTTTAGATGCTACATTTCTAGAGGGTTATGGCTGCAAGTAACTTGAGGGACTAGCAACTGTTAGTTGAGAAGCAAGAAGGATCAGGCTGTTGTGCATGTTCTTTCTTATCTTCATTTTGGATTTATAATTATTATTTTTTTTTTGTTAGCATTTTTATTGCTCCAAGTTAGCTGTCAGTTGTAATTGCATCTAGTTGTGTATGGGTTTTGGGCTTTAGAAATGGATTCTATTTAAACTCAGTTTCTTCTACTGCTGATTCTGTACTTTAGGTTTCTGCTGTTGCCTCTGTCAAATAGTGATTCATTCTCTTTTTATTTCTTGCCATATTTAAATTCTGAAATGCAAGCTTCTCCATGGGGTATTATAGGAAACATATTTCATTCTATTGCTGTGTTTTTGAGGGGAAATTTCTGATCATGCTGACACTGAGGATGTTTAGTTTACATCACCAATAACGTTTAAATAATTTGTTTATGTATATCAGTGAGTGGATGATTATATTCTATGTTAAAACTGCATTTGTTGCTAATCTTCAAGTGTAATGTGCTCTGTGCTTTATGATTTATGTGTCAATTATGAGATTGTTATGTTCTCTGATAGTGGTAAGATTTCATAAGCAGAGGTAGCTTGGTTGGTTGATTGCCTTTGTTAGGTGAGTAATTGTGGTGCCATACAGGATGATGTGGTGCCATGCACAAATGTACATCTGGATCCATCTCCTAAGGGCTGCTCCTTACTCATCAAGCTAAGGTTTATCATTCTTGCTTTTCTTCCTGCTTGCTCCAACTAAGTATATTTAGTCCATAATTCGTTGAGTTGGTGGCAATTTTGATAGCAGCTATGATTTATGTTATTTTATCTATGTTCTCCGCTGATTATTTCCTTTCTTTTTTTTTTTTTAAATATGCTTTTAACAAAATTTTTATGACTTCAGCAGCAATTTTCCAGCTAAATAGATGAAATCATAAAATTGGTTTGGATAAGCACAGTGTACTGTCCTCCTCCTTTGTGACAGATACTGATAATTTTTTAATTGAATTAGTTTTAATTTATCTTGACATTTGATGGAACTTTTCATTTTTAGATTTTCCCAAGCATGCATTGTGGCGGATGAAATGGAATGGAGCAAGTCTTGTTATTGTTAAATTTCAGTCAAATACATAATACCACCACTGACCTTTGGTGTAAATGGAATTGGACCAAAGAAAGAAGCTGACTTTTTCAGGGGAGGTTAAGGATGGAAGTGTTGCATTTCCCTTGTGCCCTGCCACATACCATTAATGTCACCATTTTTTTTTTTTTCACTAATGATGGTGCCTTAGCATTTTTGTTAACTTGACCACAGTGCCTAAGATTAAATTAACTACTGCAAGATTTTGAGCCTGCACGTTTCTTGATTGCTTTGTAAACAATTGAGCTCCTTATTTATAACTTGTTTTTTCTTCCTTTTTCTTTCATGGATTGGATTTCTGCAGGCATTACTCCATTTTATTTACTGGGATACCCTACCGGATGTGGAAGAGCTTGTTGGTCTACATTCTAAATGGGCTTCTACACTGATGGCTCAGCATCTGCTTGCAGCAGCAGACCGTTATGCCCTTGACAGGCTTAGATTGCTCTGTGAAACTAGACTGTGTGAAGATATTGCCATAAATGCTGTTGCAACAACACTTGCCTTAGCAGAGCAGCATCAATGTCTCCAATTAAAAGCTGTCTGTCTCAAATTTATTGCGTTGCCTGAAAATTTGAAAGGTGGGCTTTCTTTGCACTTCCTGTGTTTAGGGCTTGTTTATACATTTTAGCAAGATGGCTTCTCCAATGAAGACATGGTCTACTATGTTTGTAGAAATTTCCCTTGGGTGCTGTAGGACCCTTCTCCATATTTTTTTGTTGGCCTTTAAGTGGATATATTTATGTGCAACATCACCTATAGATGCTTCGTTTGTTCTTTTATATTGTGATTATTGCTAGTGGACAGTTTACTGTGGTTATAGCACACAGAGAGAGAGAGTTTACTATATGTTATGGTAATAGTCTGTGTTGCTCTTGCCTGGTTTGTAGCAGTCATATTAAAGAAGGGACAATTGCTATTTAATGGTCTGTTCAAAAAGTCTCGTTCATTTGAGACATGAATCTCTGGAATGGCTTGTTTGTACTTGCTTCTCTTGTAAGAGGCTAGTCATTGCCTGCACATGTTAGCCTCAGGAAGAATGCACAAGGAATAGGTGCTATGATGCCTCCTCCTTAGTTCTACAACTATTCTATTGTTGCGATTGTCATGCATGATTGCTTAGGAAGTTAAAAAGACTCGTTGATTTGTGGTTGGTCTGGTTGGCTTTAGGCAGTGCCTAGTGCTTGTTGCATCTTTCTTGACCAATTTGCTATACTGCTATTCATCGTCTTATTATGAGTGATATAAAGAAGTCTGCTGTCTATCTAATCAGATGGCTTGTGATCCACGATTTAGAGTGGCGACTGATTTATGGGTTGGGAATTCTGTTTAATGGGTTCATTACTAACAAGTTTCTTGTGAATTGTTTCAGCTGTTATGCAGACAGACGGATTTGAATACTTGAAGGAAAGTTGCCCTTCTGTCATTACAGAGCTTCTGCAATATGTGGCTAAAATGGGTGAGCATTCGGTCATCACGTGTGGACATGGAAATGAGAGTTTAGATGGTGATATAAATGGAAGGCGAGTGAAGCAACGGACACATTGATTTAGGAATAACAGAGCTTGTTCTATGGGAAAATACAAAGAGCTTGTTAGGCTTAGACATTTTTGAGATTGTACTAACACTCAACTATTTATAATACAAATTTAATGGTAGTGATTCCTTTGTGTTGGTTTTCCATTACCTTGGATCCTGCTGAATTCTTATCTGTTATTATGTATCAAGTAGACTTTTTCTCTAGAGCATCTATGTACTCTTTGTTATGAATATTTACTGTATATGCAGTACATTCCTTTCTTGAGATAGCCTACGGAAGGAATATTCGTGTAAGTGCATTTGCATTATATAGTGTAAACTGTTTGCTTCTGGCTGATCATTGATTGCTAATTTATTTTGTCAAGCTGCCACAATCCGTCAACAGTCATCCCTTCAATTATATTAATTAGGCAGGTTAAGACGTGGCCTTGAGGAAGCCACTTTGTACCTGACTCATATGGCATGGCATATTTGGGAGCCCATGATATGACATGCTTCTAACAATTTGATTTGGAGTCTGACCATTAATCTCGTATGCAAATGGACCACCTGTTGCAACATTTCTAATTAAGACGGCTATTTTTTAGAGGTCAAATGCAAACAAGAGCCCCACAGCTTTGCTCAGCAATTTTTAGCTGCGTAACCAAACTTCAAACATGAACAAGTTGAATGTTATAAATTAATGCTAGCTTTCCGCATACAAGAAAGATCAATCAACAAACATTGGAGTTCTTCAAAAGTAAAATCAGAAAAGCAAGTATCAATCAAACTGTTAACATCCAGGTTCCATTTCCAAAATACAATTATATTGTTGTATCCTAATGTCCAAGTCAACTTTGCAAGCAAGTTAACCCTGCTGTTTTCCCTCATTGAGTCGCGTGTCAAGAAGAGAAGGCTCTTATTTCTGGTGTAAAATAACACGAATAGAGTGAAACAACGATCAACTATCAGGTGGCCCCAAGAAAGGCGAAAATATAAGTAATAGCTTACTTCTATCTTCCAAAGACTGAAAAAGAAAAGATAAAGGACTTAGTAAATCAACCAATCCCTTTGCCTTTCCTCATTCTTGATATCATACATTCCTTGTATCTTGGTTATTGAGCTAAATCAGAGAGCCATATATGGTCATGAATGGTAAGCACCAAGGAACCTGTTCAAGTAAACTAGCCATATGAAATACAACTTGATGCATAACATTCTCCAATAGAAGTCCCAGGCCTTAGATCTTCTCATGCCTTTGAGCCGGTAGAAAACACCACTAAATTACAGCAGTATGAACATAAGAATTTCATTTTGGTGGCAAGATCAATCTCATGAAATGTGCTCCAGCGACTGCCACCATTTGGTTACAGGCAGCCAAGCATATAAAAGTCTGCCACATCATCAATACCAGTGATTGCCAGGCCCACCTTGAGCAGCAGCAACTTTCCTTGCCATGTACTGAGGTTTTGGCTGTAAGCCACCAGAGCCTTCAACTCCTTCATCCTCTCCCCTTTCATTTTTACAGACAGAGTTTCTTCTTGGATATGAACAGTTTGCAGCAGTATATTGAGTTGAAATAGCTGGGTTCCTGACCATCCTTCGCTGTTCAAGAGCTTCTGCTGCCGCACAATTGTTATAACGCAGTACCGAACCGACAACTTTCCCAGGTCTAGCGGCACCTGCTGCAGAGAATCCCACTTGGTCATCATCATATCATGTAGGAAAGAGTTCTAGAACTAGGTCCATGTGTGAGTATGAGAAAAAAAAAATGAGTGCAAAATCAGCAACCTGAAAAAGTACCTCAAGTTTTAAAATTACGATGATGTATTATCTTAGTCTAGAAGTTTTCATACGAGAAAAAGAATCAACACTGCTACCTCTCATACAGTATGTTTCTATTTCTTTGGTAACTTAGCATGTACAGTGACAAGTTGATTTGATTGGGTTACAATCAAGCAGCAAAAAAGGAGTTCTAGACAAGGCAAATGCTGCAGAATTGTTTCTGACAAGCACATAGCAGTACAGATAGACAAGAGAAAGCATTGAATCATTCCAAGAATGAGAGGGTAAACTAATACAATCATATCATACCTTGGGTACTTTGAGGAACTTGAAGAGGAAGCCTTGTCATAGGGATGCCACCACTACGGTCCATATGTGGCTTCTCAATATCTTTGATAGAACATTTGGAAAGATCATTTGTTACTTCCACTGAATTTTGCAAAGTGTTATCTGAATATAACACACATGGCCTGCACACAGATTTTCCATCAATGCAGTAGACAAAATACCAAATTCAATTATATGACAGTACATTATCATGGCACACAGAAAGGTCCAAAAACAACTTATTTATGGAGATACCTGGGCAAGGATGCATGCTGCCTCTCAGGTGGAGTAACAGTTGCACCATTTCCATAATGCTCCTCTAAGTAAGCAAATTGCTTTTTGAAATGGTCAACAGCACTGCATGGGAAATTACAATAAATACTCGAGACTCTCAAACAGCATAAATGATTAAATTATTTCAATAAAAATTAAACAATCAAATATAGAAAACCTTGGATACATGAAGCCTGTTGGCTCTGAACCTTCCAAGTACTCTTTTAACATTTTGGGATGGTACTCTAGAATTTCTCGGTATATGAGCTCCCGTACATCTTCCTTGGTTATCCTTCGCCTCTCAAATTCAAATTCCATCTTAGTAACCGGTTGAGCAGAAGGCTCTCTCTCCACTTTGGCCAAACCCTTGAAATATGGATCGGCAAGAGCCTAAGAAAATACAACCCAAAATGCTCCATTAGAAGGGTACGCATTTCACCAAAATTGAGTAAGAAAGGCATAAACAAGGCATATTACAAAAATATGCTTAAGAAGGAAATAAACAAATACCTCTTCAGCAGTGGGTCGATCCTTAGGTTCAAATGCCAACATCTTTTCCAATAAACGAAGTGCAAGTGGATCTGCATTAGGGAACTTTTGGGAGAAAGGAATGGGCTTCTTCTTTCTCATGCTGCTTAAGTATCTCCGAGCTTTTTCATTGCGTACCTGTTCATATAATAGTAATACTTTAGCAAACAAACTACAAGGATATGCTACATAGTCAGTGAATTACAAACCAATCATTTTCCCATCAACACAAACTCATCAAAGAAAATATACCCTGGCAATGGCTTCAGAGGATGGAGTTCCCAACAGATCAGTCATTAGATCCAGTTGATGGACTACATTTTTCCCAGGGAAAAGAGGTTTTCCCGTTAAAAGTTCAGCAAAGATGCATCCAATGCTCCATATATCTATTGCTGGTGTATACTGAAAATTAAAAACAGAGATGAATATAAGAAGATGCTGAAATACATATGGTAATAAACTAAGGTAGCTTTTGCAAGGAGATGGCACCATGTACAAGCCATAATCTATATTAAGCCTTACTCTCACATAATATAAATGAATATAGCATGTTAATAGATCTGAGCTAAATACACAAATTAACCACTTCCCCTCTTCTTCCGACTCTCAAATGAAAATGCCAAGTAGAAATAATTAATTGCATATGGGCTATAAGTAGGTGCACAACAATAGGTTGGGTAATGGCCCAAGGAGATTATATCCTTAGGTGTGATATAATATATTCTTGCAAAAATAATGGAAGAAGGAAAGCAATTCAAGAGCTATAGTGAATGCGCTTAAAAGAACTTCTACGACAAACTTTCATGGGCAAGTCAAATGCCATGATGAATATAATATGTAAAATAGATGAAATTCCAAACTTGTAAACATGCACCGTCAAGCCCATCACGATCAAAAGGTTGAATAATAACAGCAAACAACAAGGGTAATAATTCTGCACCTTTGAGAAAAATGATCCACACAATTCAGGAGCCCTATACCATCTTGTTGCAACATAGTCCTGTGGGCAAAGGAAACAGAAATTATACAATCTTAAACATTGTTGAGGTGCCACAGACGTAAATGCCAACAAACAAAGATACACGGAAATTAAATATTGTCAGCATTGTATCAAGAGAGAACTTACTGTCCAGAAAATGGCAGTTGGGGTATCATTAAATGCTACTCTTGCCAGCCCAAAGTCACAGATCTTCAGCTTGCAGTCAGCATTTGCTAAGATATTTTTCGGTTTTAGATCCCGGTGAAAGACATTGGCTTTAAGACCATAGACAAATTTGCGCAAAAAGGAAAAAGAAAATCAGCAAAGTTGTCCACACAAAGTAGCAAATGCTCAAAAATCAAGAGACTACACTGAGAAAAAGTAATACAAAAACTGTAGGCTAAGCCAATCACCTGTGTGTATGTATTTCAGACCTCTGAGAAGCTGATAAAGAAAGAATTGATAATGTTCTGGTGTTAAATCATCATTTGCTTTAATAACTTGATGTAAATCAGATTCCATCAGCTCAAAGACAACATATATGTCCTTAAATTCCCGTCTGGAAGGAGGCAACAAAATGTGCTTGATCTCCACTATGTCAGGATGACGCAAGAGCCTAAGAAGTTTAATCTCTCGAAGTATACGGGTAGCATCAGAAACATGTTCAAAGATGTCATTGATTTTCTTAATTGCAACCTTTTCTCCAATATGCGTATCATATGCTGAACAAACAACACCATAGCTTCCTTTACCAATTACTTCCTCTATTTTGTACCTGCTCCCCTCACCATATTCAGTGAAGAAGTCCACATCGACAGATGACTACAACACCGAACATTAAAGAGAAGAGAAAAAATCATGCCAAATGAAAACCATAAACAGAACTGACCTGATTTATAATACTATTCAAAAATAATTCAATAACACCTTTTGGTCATATAAATATGTATACACATATATTTATTAGTGAAATTAACTTATGTAGTCTAAGTACTCTTATGTTGGACATTAAAAAGCAATTAGGACTATAATTTACCTCAATTGTGACATTTCAGCCTAACCTTCCCATTATCCAACAAATGCATAGGTTTGACCCCAGAAACACCATCCCATCCCTTACCATTTAGCTTTTCAGCCAGATTTTAATTATTAAACGAAATGCAATTATTTGGTATACTTAATCAGCATCACAACAATGATCACAATAACACAAATAAAAAGCAGAAAAAAAGCTCATATTTATCAGTAAGAGATGTCTACATTAGTATATAAAGTACATGGAAATAAAAATCCAATTCAGAGTAGAAGTAAATGCAGAAGGAATATGATTTTGTTGATCACTGAGTAGGGCAAATATGGTCTCTACAAAAGAATATAAATTTCTTGTAAGTCCAATTTCATTCTTTTGCTCTCAAAATTTTTATAAAAAATGGAATTTACCCGGCTCCCACTCCCACGCCCCCCCCCCACCCCTCGGAAAAAAAAAACACACACACACACACACACTGCAAGCCAAGAAATAAAAAGGGATGGATAAGAACATAAATATTTCTTATAGAAATTCTCTCCTAAACCAAGATGCGAAATGATGGCATATTAACACCGAAATTAAAGATTCAAAAAATAATAATAAAGCAGAAAAAAAAAAGATGTAAGGCTTAAAACCTTGCATACATTACATGGAAATAATATTATAGTGGGACCTGCCACAATTTTGCAATGGGGGGATAGGAATATTCAATGAAGCTTAGACATGAACATGACCAGCTGCTCCCACACCTAAATGTACAGGACTTATAACCGATGTAGAAGAAGTATCCAGTACAAATGGGACCGTAAAAGTAACCATATTGAACCAATATAAATGCAAAACCTACTAGAAATTATATTTTAGCCCAAGAAGAAGTGAAAATACTAGACAACTATAGATTTAAAATCAACTCTCTCTAATCAGAATAATGAGATTGGTCTTGCTTCAAACCGTCATATACAGGAGCTACAGAGACTCGCTCAAAGAAATATATAAAATAAATGCATCAATTTACCTTTTTTCGTTGATCAGGCTGCATCTTAGCAACAAAGCATCAAAAACCTCGAAAGTCGAAAGCGATTAATCAAGCAGAATTTGCACCCCCAGCTTCGATAAGAGGGAAGAAAAATTAGCTAAGCTTAACCGCAGTTTACCAATATCAAATAAGACCAAACCATTCTGATAAAGTTGAGATCACAAAAAAAAAACCATGAAAAGCTGAAATCAAATTTGAAAGAAAGAAAAACACCCGGAATAAAAACTGCCTCAAATACACCGTAATGGTAAGATCAAAAATAAAAAAGAGGAAAAGCAATAAGCTTTACAATATCCGAAGCAAAACTGCGTAAATTAGAATCAGACTTGATTTTGAAAAGCTAAAGAAAATGAAAGAAAGAAAGAAAGAGAGAGAAAAGGGAAGAAGGGAGAGTGTATCGCCAAAAAATGGCGGATTAGACTAAAATGTAGTAGCTGGAAAAGAAAGACTGCAGATCAAGGCGAAGTGGGTATTGTACAATTAAAGCGGATATAACTAAATTTTAGAGAATCTAAAGCAGAGGCGATAATCTCTACTTGGATTTCTATCTTTTCTTTATGGCTGGTGTTTGAAGAACAGAAGGAAAAAGAAAAGGTAAAGTTTTGAGGGGAAGAACGATAAAAGAAATTGTTTTTGCAGAAGTGGCTATGGATCTCAAAGGAAGATGGAAAGAGAGAGGAGAGAGAACTCAAGCATCAAGAACCAGAAACATGAAAGTGGTGTACTTCAAGTTGAAGGCTTTTTGGGAGAAATTTTCCTTGTATTATTTTATTTATTGAATATTTTTTAATTCATTAAGCATTTTTTAATTTGATAAAGGCCATTAAAGTGGGATTGAAAGGCAGGCATCATGATTTTCAACTAAATGACATCTTTGCCACTGAACAGTGTCAAATTTACGAAAATAAGTAAGTGTTCTGTTATTTGAAAAGACGTGTACTCCTGGTTTGAGCGAATTATATAAATTTACTCGTGAACACTATTTCTATTTATACTGGAGCCTATTTAATTTTTATTTTAATCTATTAAATATTATAAATTATAAAATTATTTATTACATATTTTAATTTTTAAAATTAAATTAAATAAATATTAATTAAAAAATATTAAAATTTATAATAATTTAATTTTAAAAATCACGCTAATTATATATATTCAGTCAAATATTTTATATATAAAAATTAAAAATTTTAAAAAATTATTAATATTAATATCGAAAGATATGTAATATTATTAAAATTTATAAATTTAAATCATAAATAAAATGAAAATGCCATAAAATTAAAGTTTTAAAATTTATGTATTCAGCTGGCATGTTTGGGAAGCTGAAGCATGGGAAAATAAGAGA
This sequence comes from Jatropha podagrica, assembly GCA_947857235.1. Lineage (NCBI taxonomy): Eukaryota > Viridiplantae > Streptophyta > Magnoliopsida > Malpighiales > Euphorbiaceae > Jatropha > Jatropha podagrica. The sequence goes on along the minus strand of CANUEP010080549.1, from coordinate 33,237 downwards.
GGGAAAGAAAATAGTTGAGGAATTACTTACCCAAAGTAGTGTTGAGAAATTATTCAATTAAAATAAATTAAATGTTAAATATCATATCCAGTAAAAAAGAGACAGATATCCATGAAAATTCCATATTGCCCATTGAAATTGACCGGAATAAAAAAGGAATAAGTAAATCAACCACAGTGGATTGTGCTGATTATAAGAGACACTCACAGACCACAATCGGATGGAATGCTATCATTTGCATGTGCATCACGTGGCTTTTGGAATCTTGGATTGAAATTATAAACCAAACCTTTATAAATTCTTCCCTGTCATAGCCCAATGATTGTCAACACGTTTCGCTTTGCAGGACATTATGGTAATTCAACAATCATATTCGTTATAGCTTAATTATCCAATTAGCATTTCTTTTTTTTTTTTTTTAATTTTATAAAACAAAGGAAGCTAAGCTCCAAAGACAGCGTATCTACAAAGCCCGAGGTATAAAATCCCACTTATATTATACATCGATCGATAAGCGGCGAGTGTTTTTAAAATCAAAACAATTTTGATCGCCGAAATATGACAAAATGGTATAAAAAGAGGTTTTTTCGAGTGAAAAATATTTTAATTTTAATTTTGAAATTAAATTAAAATATTTATATGTAAATAAAGAAATTCAAAAAAAATATCCAAATGGTGGTATTTAAAAAAAATCAACCTAACGTTTGATGTTTAACAGATGAGCTGATGTAATCATTGTTTTTTTTTTTTTAATACCATTTGGTTAAATTTATCAAACAATTAGTTAATTTATCGTTTACTTTATTAATAAAAATTTATAATCAATTGTGATGTTGGGATGAAAAATCAGTTTTAAAAATCTGAATTCGCAGTTCCTATTTCCTCCCACGAATTTGGAAGTTGAGAAATGAGATGCCAAATGGCGCAGTTGTAGAAACGCAAAGTAGTAGGGGCAAAGAAAGGGACACCACCAGCCTGTTTTATGTAATAATAATAATATAATTAATATTAATAAATGAAAATTTGTTAATAAACAGGAAAATAGATAAATAAATAAAATGAATTGAAGATTGCTGATTCCACGCGCTTTTTCCGTGATGCAAGCGACTGATTGACATTTGAAGAAGGGACCCACACAACTAGCAGGCCGTGTTTGTGTTGAATCGGTGGCCGAACGTAATTCCCACTTGCTTTGGAGGCGCTTGGGTGTCCGGACCTTTTTATGGAGAGCGTGGCACTGTGTTATTGGTCCACGTCAATCTGATTGAACCACTTGGTTATGGGTCAATTGGTCATTCAAATTTGAAGACATGGAAAATGGTTCATAATAAGAAGCAAAATCTAATTCTACCTCAAGAGGGACCACGATTGCAATTCACCAATTTAGTAAGTCGAACCAAGAACTGTCTCTTGCTATATAATTCATAGTAATATTTCGATTTATTGAACTTCTAATGAATTAAAAAAAAAAAATACCATTCTACCTTTTACTTAAAATTTTAAATAAAATTAAATAAATTCAACTTCAAATTTAGGACCACGCCCCAATGATCCACAGCTTAAAGGGTATGCCATGCTTCAAATTTTTAATTAACCCAAGCAGATGATCTTACTTTATGCAGTCACTGCACAAAATATAATTGAGTAGGCACACAGTTGGCTCCCCTCACGTAACTGAGTTGGATTTTTGTTTTTTATTTTTATTTTCTTTTCTGTGGAAACTAATAATATTCCCAAATATGACAGACAAATTTTGTCATCAACCAAGTTGATTGTTCATTGTTGCCAATCTTGACTGTCCTAAAATTTCCTGCTTTGCTTTCCACATCGCAGGGTTTATTTCATCTGCAAAATGGAATACTAAAAATAAAACATAGAAAGTTTTTACCTGTAATCAACAATGTAAACATCTATCTCATGTTTTGAAACTGATAATGACATATTATACTTGTGGTAGCGGCATAATTATAATATCTCATATTGGAATGCACAAATGTAACTAACAAATGTAATATAATTATATAGTTTTAACAAAGTACTCTTACAACTTAAAATTCTAAGCTAAGTTCATATACTTCAGTTGTAAACGAACCTGTAGCTTATAAATATTAAACCAATCACATGTGTTCTGGTTGAACCAGCGGGGTCTCATGTATGTATCAATGTCAAGCTATGGATCCATACAAGGCCGTTATTAAACACAACAACACAGTATTATTATTCAAGGTTTAAAAATGCCTCATCTCACTTTTCAACCAACCAAGATAAGCAAAACCTAGAAGTTCAACATAGTATGGCATAATCTTTGTCATCTCACCAATTGTTCACTTAACATGCTTGGTGAACCAGTCCAGCAAGTTTCCATGGGCTTCCTCGGCGGCTTTCACCACATTTTCATCTTCTACATTATACCTCACTGTCCATCCATGAGCAACCTTGGGAAATATCTTCACATGGCAATCAACCTGTAAACAAGCAAAAGATCTTTTAATTGCCAAATTGAAAGACAAGTCTTTAGAGATGATGCAGTGAATGTTTCATTCAGTGTTTTAATACATTGTAGCAATGACCAAACGAAAATGCATGGAAAACTAGAAAAAAATGTCGCATGATAGAGAGAAAAAAGAACGTTGATTTGCTTTGAGATTGATACCCATTTTGTACAGAACAGATTTCATGCAGACTAGTCCAAGTATTTCATATAAAGTTGCAGCAGAGCGAAAAAAAAAAAGAAAAAGATTAACGATTTAGTTCTGCCCATAAATAACTATTAAGAAATGAATTCAATGTGTCATAGCTAATCCCCTACCACAGTTGAGAGGCAAAAGTATACTTGATGAGCACACATATAGTCATGAAAAGAATGATGATGTGTGTTTAATAGTTTATTCTTTCAAACTAAAAGAAGAGTTTTCCAGAATCAAAAGTAACTTCTGACCACAAACTGGAAAATACAGCTAATACTTATAAAAGAGGCATAAAAGTTCCCCACCTCAGGTTTAGCAGTTAGGACCTCTTCAAACTGTTTCACAAGTGCTGGAGGGGAAAGGTGGTCAATCTCGGCTCCTAGGATTGCAATAGGGACCTCAACCGCTGCAAGTGATTCAATATATAATTGATTAATTAAATTATAAACTAATCATTGTGCTTCTCTTAATTAAACTGATTATAAACTAATCTCGGCTCCTGGCCCATTTCTCTTAATCTCAGATCTTAAAACCACAGGGTGGCAAAGCAGAGCAAAATGCCATTTTTGCCGTCTAATTTCTTTCAAATAATTGAAGATCCATAAAATAAAAGTGGCATAGCCTGAACAAAGGCAAATTAAACATCACTGCCATCTAGTTCTGGCCTTTATCCAGAAAGAATGAACGATAATAAGAATAGCAACAAAGCAAATTGTAATGACAAACAATCCTTCAACAGTGGTTTAAGCCAGCCAGGATTTCACATACATAAGCTCAATATCATTCTTTTCAGATTCTTAAAAGAAGCTGTTAAAGGTACAAACCCAAAAAAATAAAGAACCAGAAAACAGCCACAGGATAACTAGGAAGAAATCATACCCTTGATATCATCTACAGTTACAAACGAAGGATGCAACAACACAGCAGCTTGGATAAACTCACGTTTTGCTAGTTGAACCACCACCTTGGCTGAGAAGGAACCAAAAGACATCATGCTCAAAGAATATAAGTTTAATTTGCATCTGGTTGAAGATGTAATTTAACATATAAAGTTGTCTAGATATGGGAAAAACTGGACAGTAATGAGAGATTAAAACCATGTATAGCTGAGGTAAAACGTATAACCTACCACCCCAACAGAAACCGGCAGCTCCAATTGCTGTTACACCTTTACTCTTTAGAGCCTGAAGCACAGGTTTTGCATCTTCAAATCCCTTATCCTGAAATATTGAAAAGTTAGCGCTGGCATAACTATGCTCCATAATGATATAGATCATTACAAGATTTGAGCCATTAGTTTTTAATGTCGTGTCAAGAGGTTAGCATCTGCTATACAGACAGGCATAATAAGCAAGCAGAGAAGGGACAAGCCAGAACATCTTTATCAAGGGCCCATATAATACACTAATGGGTTCACAGTATACACAGGGTGGTGAACTTGAGTGCACAAAGTAGCCAACAAAAGTGATATAGCAGCATAATACCAAAATTTACCGCTCCATGATCCTTCAACCACACTTGTATGGGTCTCTCAGCATTGTCAGGGGAGTAGGGTTCTCCATAGAAGAAGTCAGGAACTACAACATAGAATCCAGCAGCCGCAATCTTGTCAGCAAGCTTCCTTAACGGTAGCAAGTAGAAGGCATCAGCTCTCAAATGCTGTCATTAATATGAAAACGGAAAACTACATAGCATTTGCATATTAAACGAAAGATAATCTCTTTCGTGCTCTCCGATTCCAAATTGTTTGCTTCAAAGATAAAATGCGCTCTTCCAGACTAAATAAGATTTTTGATAACAAGAGTACAAAAAAACAAGAAAGGGAGAGTGAGTCATACCTCAAGTTTGGAGCTTCATATCCTGCGGGATCAACCAGACATGCAAAATTATCACATGATAATCAAAACTAAAAAAAAAAGGCCAAAAACCAACCCAAGAAGGAGAAATGAAAAACACAAGGAGAAAGACGAGTTAAGAGAACCAATTGGCAATTAGCAAAAAAAAAAAAAAAATCTCAAACGATAAAGAGAATACGAAATTTCATTACAAAAATAACTTGCAAAATAGAACGAGTACGAAACATCCATCAGTGTGATTGATACTGCCGACCGATCAAAACCCAATACAAAATAATCCAAATAGAATCGCCGAGAAGCAATAGAAAACAATCAGAAAAGCGAACAACTACGACAACAAAAACACCGATGATGGTGAAAAAGAAATGACATTTACCATAAATATCAGAAATAAGAAGAATGGCAAGCTTAGAGACAGGAGAGCCAGTGACATAGGAATTCAAGCCACCCACTTTCTCGACGTGGCCAGCTCCGCTCGCTGGGTTTAATGTCGGTGGGTTTGCACAGCACTGAGGTCCAGACATTTTCTTTTTCTTTTCCGTTATTTTACTTCCTTTTCTTTTCTCGAATCAACCTAAACAAAAACTTGTACTGGAGTGGGTATCTAAATAGGAGACGACGACAATTATCCAAATTCCAACTACGTTTGCGGGACCCCACATTTAATTTCCGGATTTTTTACTTGATTTTTTATTCATCATCTCTTACGTCGTTATTTTGTTTTTTCCTAATATACCACACATAAATTAATAAATTACACAATTCCTACTACCACTAATATTAGTGTGTTTATCCTAATCATGCATTAAATTAAAATTTTTATCAAAATAAAAAATAAAAAATAAAAAATTATTATTATTAATATAAAAAGCGCAGACCTTTAGGAGAAAATTCTTTTGCAATTATTACAAAAATGAATTTATGTATTTACTATTTAAACTAGTTTAACTATGATTTTTTTATTATTTTTATATTTATAACCGCATATTAAAAATTCCTTAAAACTTTTATCCGTCCTATATTGGAAAAAAACAAAAAAAAAACACTAATGGAAAAGGCAAAACACAGTACAAGGTGGTCAAATGTCAGCCTTATAGTGGTTGGCTGTTATTTTCCTTCCCCTTAATGAAATTATTCCACATGGATAAAAGATTCATATTCGAACCTTCAATATTCCACAAAAAAAAAGAAAAATCATTCAAGGCAAGAATTTTCATATTCCCAGCTCAGGTATCTGGAAACTCTTTTCTCATACACCTAACACAATAAACATAAATTATTCACTTGACATGCTTGGTGAACCAGTCCAACGTATTTCGATGGGCTTCCTCTGCATTCTTCACAGCAGTCTCATCTTGTTCATCGTACCTTACTGTCCACCCATGCTCCACCTTGGGAAACAGCTTCACTTGGCAATCAATCTGTAAACAACCAAATAATCAGCTACCATGCACTTATTCTGATGTATGTTTAATATTCATCAATTTCAAAGATAAGAAGATTTTTGAGAGAAGAACAGGAAATCTACCAACTATTAACCCATCTAACGGATATAACAGCATAAACCTACCTCAGGTTTTGCTGTTAGGGCCTCCTCAAATTGTTTCACAAGTGCTGGCGGGGAAATATGGTCGATCTCGGCTCCTAGTACTGCTATAGGGACCTCAACCGCTGCAAGAAATTCAATGCATAATCATGATTAACCCTACAGATTAAACATAACCTGGCACCCAGTTCTGCAAAATAATGGCTTTTATCCACAAGCTTATATATTAACAAGCAACAATCCAATTAGAATGATAAACAATCCTTCAAACATGGCATAAGCTTGTCCGAATTTTTACACACATGCTCAATGCAGAATTCTTTTAGGTTACTTCAAAAGGAGCTGTTAAAAATCCAAAAAGAAAAAACCGGAAGAACTAGTATAAGATATCATACCCTTGATATCCTCTACAGTGACTAAAGAAGGATGCAACAACACAGCAGCTTGGATAAACTCACTTTTTGCCAGTTGAACCACCACCTTGGCTGAGAAGAAATCAGAAGACATTCCAGGAATAAGTTGCAAAATGAGTAAAGCCAAAAAATTATAAATTCAATTTGCATCTAGTTTAAGACATAATTTAGCATGTTAAAACGTGTAACATACCACCCCAACAGAAGCCTGCAGCTCCAATTGCAGATACTCCTTTACTCTTGATAGCCTGAACCACAGTTTTTGCATCTTCAAATCCCTTGTCCTGAAGTAAAAATGATAAAGTTCAGATATTGAAAAGTTAGCTCTGGCATAATTAAACCTTGTAATGATATGGATCATTACAAAAATTAGGGCATTAATTTTTAGGACTGTGGAAAAGGTTGATACATAGCCAGACATAAGCAGAAAAAGAGCAAGCCAGGCAGCAATTTCATGCAATTTGACACAATCTTTGAATGTAAGGCCCTGTCTAGTTTGGTTCAAAAATGAAAATAAGGCAGTGAAATCAAGTGCACAAAAAGAGTGATATTAGATGTCCAAAATTTACCACTCCATGATCCTTGAACCAAACTTGAATAGGTCTGTCAGCATTGTCAGGGGAATAGGGCTCTCCATAGAAGAAGTCAGGAACTACAACGTAGAATCCTGCAGCTGCAATCTTGTCTGCAAGCTTCCTTCATGATATAAACTAGCTGGCATCAGCCCTCTAATGCTATCATTAATATTTGAATTGAAAATCACATAGATATATACATATTAAACAATGGATAATTCTTTCTTTTTCAGTTTTATAGAAGAAAAATATTAAGTTATAGGGTTAAAAGAAGGACAATAATTTGTGAAGGTAACCTTTGTCCCATTTCAGATCCCGATGAAGAACATAGAACCATAATTCTATTTATTTTTTTCACTTTATGAATTTAGCTTTTCTTTTCTTTTAAATGAGTCGAATAGCTGCAATTTTGCAGGGTCCAATACTGTAGAAGTGTTAAAGCTGATTCCAAATTATTTGCTGAATATAAAAACACATTTTCCAGGATTAATAAACCTTATAATAACTTTTACCAGGACTTATAAAGATATGTGTTTTTATAGAGGGGAAGTCAAAAGGAGAGTGAGCCATACCTCAAGATTGGAGCTTCATATCCTACAAGATCAACCACAAAATGAGCATATCAATGGCATATTTTAGTTGTTAATAACATATTTTCAACCCATTTCGAATCTAACTTCTTTTTTTTTTTTAATTAATTTTTATAGGTCCAAAAATATTTTGGAAATTTTCGTACAATCCCAATCGTTTTACAACATTTTTACCTTCTGGTGAACCTATATCAACAAGGACGACGACAACCATGGTGATGACAAAGCAAGAATCAAGATAAGGAAACTACATTTACCATAAATATCGGAGACAAGTAGAATTGCAAGCTTGGAGTCAAAAGGGCCAGTGAGATAGGTGTTAAAGCCACCCACTTCCTCAACATGACCAGCTCCGCCCTCTGGGTTTAGTGTTGGTGGGTTTGCACAGCACTGAGGTCCTGACATCTTCTTTTTCTTTTTCTTTTTCTTTCAACTCAAAGCTAATACTCAGTGGGATCTGAAAGAGAAGAAGATGGTAATGATATTTCAACTGCTTGTGGAGATCTTCCAATTTAATATTTGGCATCATCTTTTGCGTTATCTTTGACTGTTTACAGAAACCGATATCATAATTGCTTCTATAATGTATAAATAATTGCATAAAGATTCCTCATCGTGCTGAGCATGTTCATAATGGTATTTTAAAATGGATTAATACATAAACAAAATAATTAATTTCTTTTCAAAGAATAACCATTTAGTATGAGGTCAAAGCCTCACTTTCAATCAGTACTCTAAGAATATTCCTTCCATCATTCAAGAATACCCAATGAATTGAATAACTGGGGAAGTCCTAGATTAGAAAAAGCAGTTTCCGCCATGTGAACATAGTAATTATTTTTACATTAAATTGCCAAAAAAATAAAAAGAAATTGAAAATACTAATCATACGAATTTGCAAAATTGATTGATGTTCTGATCCACTAATTCAATTTAAAATTTTTTATCAAACTTCAGATTAAACTTGAGTTTTAGGCTCTGCATAGAACAAACTGCCCTCTCACTTGACATGCTTGGTGAACCAATTCAACAGGTCTGAATGAGCTTCTTCAGCAATCTTCACAGCAGAATAATCCTCATCACTGTACCTCAGTGTCCATCCATGACCAACACCTGGGAATTGCTTTACATAGCTCTCAAACTGCGAACCCAATATTGAAAACAGTAAGCGAAAGATACATGAAAACGATAAAAAAAATGTCGTCAATAACTATTTGGTCTCACCTCAGTTTTTACTGCTAACAACTCTCCTAGTTGTTTCAATTGTTCTGGTGGAAAAATCTTATCCTTCTCAGCTCCCAATATAGCAGTTGGAACCTTAACAGCTGAATCAATGTCCAATCAGTAATCTGTATGTTGTAAAAGATTGAAAGTGTGTGACCAACTTACCATTGATCTCATCAGCTGTAATCAAACCAGGATGTAATATAACTGCAGCCTGAATATCATTGCAGCTTGCCAATTTTACCACAACCATTCCTTATACAAAATGCAAGAAAAGCCAAATCTTAATTAGAAAAAACTTCGGTACATAAATCTTTCATTAATTACCTCCTAACAGTGGCGAGAAAGAACTCAACTAACTCACCACCCCAGCAAAAACCTGCGGCCCCTATTGAAGAAATGCCTCTGCTTTTAAGTCCAGCAATCACTTTTTTGGCATCTTCACAACCTTCGGTCTAAGATGAATTTGCATTGAGGAAGTATTAGTTCACTAGTAAGCTCAAGTGCATCTATCAAATGGCATAGAAGCTCTCTATATTCCTATTCATATAATCAAGGAACTCACGGTGTCGTGGTTTTTCAACCAGACATGTCGATCAAACTGAGGATTATTCACATCAGCAGGGTCACCATAGAGAAAATCAGGTACCACTACAAGGAATCCAGCTGCTGCTGCAACTTTGTCTGCAAGCTTCCTTTACAGCAAAACAAATCCAAATACTAATTTCACGATACTAAAATTATTGTAAAACATATGCACATCTAAAGCCTGATATATTTACCATCTAAAAATATTTGCAATAGACATCCTTCCTTCCATAATTTCTATAAAATATTATGCAAACATCTGCAATAACTGCTATTAAAAAAAATTCTCTTTTTCAGCCTAAGTGCTCTACGGAATAGACAGAGCACCGATGAGTGACAGATGTTCGTTCTAATCTTCACTATTTGAGTATATTCATCCTCATTGGATTAAGAAGCTCTTCATACTACCTGTTCAATAAACTATAGAGTTCAAGGAATACCTTAAATTTGGTGTTTCATACCCTGCAAAATATTAGATACACAAAATTAAAAAGATTAAACATTGTAAGTATTATGCAATATCCAAGAACCTATTGAAATTTTAATTTCATACTATAGCCAAATCTAAGCTGAAGAAAGCAAACCATATGGAAATTAATGCAAGAACAAAGAATTTGTGAAGAAAATAGATATGAATAATTACCAAATGCATCGCAAACTAGAAGGACGGCGAGCTTGGAATCAGGAGGGCCAGTGATATAAGTCTTGAAACCACCAAGTTCTTGAACTGTGGCTACCCCATAATTTGGATTCAGAGTTGGTGGGTTCTCAAAGCAGTGAGAACTTGACATGTTTGACAGATGTGAGTAGAAGTGAGAGTAACTGCTGAGAAGAAATTGCAGAGGGAATCGAAATTTATACTGGTAGAGTTTGGGCTATAGTAATCACTGAAACAATTCCGAAGTTAATAAACGTCATTACATATGTCATAATGGACAAAGATGACAACTAATTAGGAATGAAGTGTATTTTTCATAGACAAATTTAAAACATATACTAATAACTTGGAAATTATCAGTTTCAAGGCCCCAAGAGCAAGTTTTTTTTATTGTCAAATTTGTGACTGTTTCTGTGTCTTTTTCCTTTCTAAGACTGTTTCTGTGCCTTTTTCCTTTCTGGTATCTGGCCAATCTGAACCTTCCACATATGCAAAACTAGTGATAGCCATGTGAGAAACTTCATAGTTGTAATTCATAGTTGCGATAACCATACGCAAAACAGAGACATTCTTGAAAAACCCCAACCTGTAACATAATCATGATTATTCTTCTTTGATAAATTAAAGCATTTAATATGCTTTCCAAATGTCTGTGTTTAAAACTCACAAGTCCCTTGTTATTACTAAAACAGATAGTTATATGATTAAAATTGTGGATTCTTCTCCATGAAGTGAATTTTCTAAAAAGAACGTTTGATTCAGCTATCTGTTTGTACTTAACCTGTAGTAATGGGCAAAAGAACCAGAACTGCAGCCCTAACAATGGCCCAATATATAACAATAAACAAATTGCCGTTTTAAGTTTTGATTCGGTTTCTAAAACGACGTTGTTTAACAGTCCTCAACTTCTCACCAGGAAAGCCCATGCATTAAACGAACAAACCAACAAAACGGTAAGAATCACACAAAATGTTTCTTTTGTGATTCATTCGCTTTCAACAATCGCAACCAAATTTGTCGGTGTCTCTTTGGTGGAGGGTTTTTGTAGGGTTTCTCTTTCTCTTCCTCCAAAGTTACAACTTTACAATATATATACCATACCAACATACTCGCAGAGAAAGGATAACGAAATGGGTTCTCTAAGAAATGGAACAGAGACACGAACTAGCAGAAATGACGAAGAAGAAGAGGAGCCAATACTAAAGGAACAGAACCAGAGATTTTGCATGTTTCCCATCAGATATAAGCCACTTTGGGAGATGTACAAGAAGGCTGAGGCCAGTTTTTGGACTGGTAATTTTTTTTTTTAATTTCGATACCGGTCTCTGTTTCAGTTATATTTATTTTTTTAGCTGGTGTTATTGGTTGTATTTTGTGTATTTATTATATACTCTGCTTTTGATTTAGGTTTTTGGGTTTGTTTGAGTGTGCTTACTTCCAATTGGGCATGCTTCAATTTCTTATATTTATAATTCGGTTTGTCAACAAAAAGCGGAGATTTTGTTTCAAAAGGTTACTTCTGTTTGATGATGGCATGAGATTCTTGCCTCTTCTCTGTTTCTGAAATTGTAACATTTTACTGTCAATTTCAAAATTTTGCCCTCTTCTGTCGGCATTTTGATGCATTATTTTGAACATTTTTATGATAATCTATTTCTGTTACTTCGTTGAGTCTGAAGGAGTGGGTGATATCAAAATCCTTAGTTGATGATTTCAAGCTACTGCCTTCGTATAGGAAGTAAAGTAATTCGCTTTGCTTCATTTTCCAAATTCAGTAGCACAGGGAAGTGATTCTGTGGCTTTTGCTTAATGGAACAGTTCAAAACAAGTGCTTAATGGAACATTTAATTCCTAAATGTTTTCACTAACCTAATTTTGAAGAAGATAAAGATGGTTTTTTGTGTTATTGTTATCAGCTCTCATGGAGATCGAATTTATTCATTTGGCTGCTGAAATGATGAGGTTGGTTGCTCTGGTGAAGGAAAGGTTGATATTGTGGTGATACCGATTGTTTCTTTAATGGGCATAGAATTTATAGTTTCTGAAATCTGTGGCCAAAATGATAACAATCTCACTAGCATATTTGTCAGCAAGATGTATGGTTTGTGCGTTCATAGTGATGGATTTGTTGGTTTGTCGTTGGCAATGATGGTAGATTACTGGTACTGCATCAGTGATTAGATGATTATAGTATAAGAAAGTCCTTCCTTTTCTTTTTCCTTCATTTCTTTTCCTGACATTATATTTCTGATTCACCTTTTTTGGCTGCAAAGTATTGATGATTGTCTCTTTTTCTTTCTCTAATTATTTATACAATCTACAATATATATATCTTGAGAAGTGGAATTCCATTTTCTAATTTCATAGTTGGAAATTAAATAGGAGAACTATTGTAATCGTTATCGAATTATTGCTAAACAAGTCTTTCCTTTTTTGGTATGTGCGTTGATTTTTATCAGTTACCTTTCTCTTCATTTTGTATGAATAACTTGTGTGTTCATTTACAGCTGAGGAGGTTGATCTCTCCCAGGATATGCAGCAATGGGACACTCTGTCTGTTTCAGAAAAACACTTTATCAGCCATGTACTGGCATTTTTTGCTGCATCTGATGGGATTGTTTTGGAGAACCTAGCAGCAAGATTTCTAAAGGATGTTCAAATTCCAGAGGTAAAATGGCTCGCAGTGCTCTCAATGTTTTATTACAAACTGTTAAGGATATGCTCATGGTTAATACCCTCAGCGTTATCTCATTTTATTCTGTTTGTTCATTATTTGCTAAGTAGAAGAACCCAATAGACAATGCTGCTTCTGACTATTTGTAACTACTATACGTTTATTTAAGAGATTTTTTGAGTACAAGTTTATTGAGGATAAATCCTTTTGTGCAAGAAGATTAAAATATTTTACCAGTTGATAATCTAAAAAGCAAGCCTTTTTATTTCATGTAGGCACGGGCATTCTATGGATTCCAAATTGCTATGGAGAATATTCATTCTGGTATAGCTTTGTAAGTGATGTTAATGGATTCTGTTATCATAATGCATTACTGTCTACCTGACTGAAACATTTTCTGCTTTCTGTCATCAGAGATGTACAGCTTGCTTTTGGAGACATATATCAAGGATTCAAGGGAGAAGCATAGGTTATTTAATGCTGTTGAAAATATACCTTGTGTTGCTAGAAAAGCAAAGTGGGCACTGGACTGGATTAATAGGTATTGTAGTTTACTGCTCAGCTCGGAAAGTATCAGTCTAAAGCCATCCAAGGCTTGATAGACCCTTCCTTTCTTTTGTAGTATCCTGTGGAAAAAATTTGTGTGAGTTGTGACAGTATCCAGGATTTTTGCCCATTTCTTTGAAAGTAACTGCACATATAGTGCCTGAACTTAATGTTGGGAGCTTTTTTTGTCAAAAATCTCTCTTTCTTTTCTGCAGTTCCTCATTGTTTGCAGAGAGGCTTGTTGCTTTTGCTTGTGTTGAAGGAATCTTTTTCTCAGGAAGGTAATCTGCTTCAAATATCAAGACAAAAAGGTCTTCTATGTTTCTTGAAATATTTCGCATATTATTCTTCTGCATGAAGATGTTTATATTGAATATATGATTACTTATTTTCATTTTCAAATTTATTGTTCTCAGCTTCTGTGCCATTTTCTGGCTTAAAAAGAGGGGCTTGATGCCAGGTCTAACATTCTCAAATGAGCTAATTTCCAGAGATGAAGGCCTGCACTGTGACTTTGCATGCCTTCTGTATAGGTGAGATTTTTTCTTGTCTTCCAATTTTTTTTTTTTTTAACTTTTTCACTTTCGTGTCTTAGCTAGAATCAGGAAATATAGTCTGCCAGTACTTTGTTTTCTTCATAAATTAAAGCAATAAAGATTTATGTATCACGATTTCTTACAGTTTGTTGCGGAAGCAACTTGAGTGGCAAAAAATTCAGCAAATTGTAGATGAAGCAGTGGAAATTGAAACTGAGTTCGTGTGTGATGCCCTCCCATGTGCATTAATTGGCATGAACGCAACACTAATGAGCCAGTACATAAAGTTTGTTGCTGATCGTCTTTTGGTATATATCCATTAATATACTGCTGTGTTATTATTTTGTATTCATTGGGAGTAAAGGAAAGGAGAGATAGAAGTTTTATTTCTTTTCCTTCTTATTCACAGGTTGCCTTAGGTTATCAGAGGAAGTACAATGTGGAAAATCCTTTTGATTGGATGGAATTTATATCTCTGCAGTGAGTATTCATGATAATCTCTCCTTAAAGTTCTGCAAATAGTTAATTGACATTTGGCATCATTGTTTTTTGTCTTGACTTTTGGTCATTTAGCGCTTTTGCAAGGTGGACGTCCAATTTCCAGCTAAGTAATAAATACCCATATTTGGTGTCTCTCAAAGTCAATTCTTATCAACCCTTCAATTTGTAGACTTACAAATATCTATATGATGCAACAATAAAACCCCTTTCCTTGATCATTCCAGCTTCTAATACTGTAGGCTCTCCTTGAGGATCCATAAACCAGTTATGCGAAACTTCTATCAGAAAAATAATGTGGTTCTTTCTAGTATAACGATCCTCAGATATTTTCATCACATGAGATGTTGAACTGAGAAAATTTGTGGGGTTTGGCCTTATAGGAGAAGATAAGGTAGGTCCCAATAGCTATATTAAATGTTAAGGCACCTTGTACATTGTTGGGCATTTTGAAAATAGAAACCAAGTTTTTACTTTAGAAATTTGACTTATGAGCCAGATGCCATTTTTAAATTGTTAAAGCTCCATTATAACTTCCACTTATGGGGGTATTAACTATTTAAGTATAATTATGATGTCTCTTTATTTGATTTTCCATTTATTTTTTTTCTCTAATCTCGTTTGCAATGTGCAGAGGGAAAGCAAACTTTTTTGAGAGAAGGGTAGGAGATTATCAAAAGGCATCCGTTATGTCAAGCCTTCAAGATGGTGGAAAAAACTATGTCTTTAAGATTGATGAAGACTTCTAGTCCAGTATGAGCCAACTCCCTCAACTACAATTACATATTCTCTAAGTAGACAACAAAAGTTCTGTTACTATTCATTATCATAACATATTTGTCTATAGTCCACAGCTTATGCGAGCTATCAAATAGTAATTTATTTATGTTTGTCCGGCATTGAAATTGTCATATATACAATCATTTTTGCTGCTGCTATTTTCTTTATTGGTCAATTATAGTAGTGCTCATTATATTGCAGGGCATTATACATGAATACTGAAATATTTTATCTTCTGAAGGTGGAATGTCTATGCCATCATTTCGTTTGAAGAATGTATCGAGTCCTTTCTGTGCTATGAGTTCAATAATTTTTGTAGGAAAAAAGGCTTTCTTTGTGTATAGTGTGGATGCCTTTATTCTTGGACATTTCTTATGCAGTTCAAAGGTTGGATACAGAAGTTTTTGTTTAAAAACTATAAATTCTAGGCTGTCCTGCAACAAAATTCATGCGAGAAAATACTACCTTCACTGCTTATTATGGAATTGAAGTTAAAGAAGCTGATAAGACAATGACGATGGAACATAATAGCGGTCTCTTTAATTCTTCGCCATCGTGATTTTATTTCATCAATCATCTTCTTTTGTCTTCTAGTGTGCTTGTTATGAATCATCAACTTAATTTTCCTTACATGAAATATTTTATAGTCTTCTGTTAGAGGTTTTATTTTTTATTTTTTTTTAAATGGTGACGGTGACGGTGACGAAGAAAAGAAAGGTGAACAGGAACATCCATTATTACAGGCCATGTGATGGAAAGGACTAACTTATAATTTTATATTATTTTAATCTGGTGTTTATCTGTGTTTGGGGAGTTGGTGGCGATGACATAAATGGTTCCTGTGAAGTTTAAATTCCTACAAAAGCAGTGCAATTTTCTGTGTCCTGACAATTGGCATTTCCAGAATTGGAACGGTGTTTCTTTGTCTTTAAGATAAAAAAGGATTTCTGCCATTTCACCCACCCTCTATGTTTTCATTGTTAATGACGAACTAATCAGGAAACCTATCAGCTTGAATGCACAAAATCCGAGAAAGTGATCTGATTTTTTCCCAATTTTTAAAAGATGGTCTCATCATATTCTGCATTATCGATTTAATTATGCTTACTTGCCTTTGCCGTCTTGGTTCAGTTTGGTGAACGCATCTTCTTTTGCAGGTTTGACGATGCAATAACTTCAAAAAAAAAAAAAAAAAAAAAAAATAATTGCTTGGATCTATCTCCTTTCAATGTCAATTATGGAAATAGGAATCACAAATGAGTACCTAAAAGTTGATTTTTTTATTTATTTTATCTATATCATTAGTGACCTTCGTAACCCACTCAACCCCCTCTAATCAGAGTGTACCAAGTTGGATCCTCAGCTGTTGTGTAGTGTTTTGCAGATGATTAATCCATTTCAGCCGCCTCTTTTTCCTATTTATGCATCAGTCTTCATGCACTTAATTTGGCTTACAAGCTTATAGTTAGGCTTCAATTAATACCACCCTTTTTGTGCCAATCTGAGTTTATGTTAGTGGACATATAAAGAAAATTTATTATATTATCTAATCCAAAAGTCCAAACCTATCATTTTAATCAAATTGTGAATAACCACTTGAGTAAAAAGTTCAAATTTTGCCAATCTTTTTGCACTCAAATAATAATTTTTACCATGAGATAAGGAGAGTAATTTAGCAACTAGGATCATAATTAGACATAATTGCATGTGAAAGTCTTGAACTTTGACTTTGTTTTTTCTTCTTACAATAATTATTAGTAACCATCAAAAGTCTTATCTAAGATAACTGAATTTAGTTAGTCGAACCTCCCTTTGATCATTTTATTCTTTTTATTTCAGGGAAAAAAGAAGATTAAGTAACTAAATTTAATTTTGGTGATTGCATGATGGAGTAATGGAGTCAATAACAAAAGTTACTATAAAAGTCTTCTTGCAATAACTTTGGTGTGGAAAAATATTTGGTGAGGGGGGGTTGATCCATACTTGTTAAGAATGTAAAAGATTGTGACAATGTCCTTTTCAAGTGACAAGAAAACCCTAACTGATTAACCCACTAGTGCTTACCTACCATGGGGGCCTTCTTTTTTTTTTTAAATATATATATATATATATAAGGAAGAGAGAATCTAAAATGTTAAAAAGAAAATAAGGACAAAGCAGAAGCAGCCCCAGTTGGTCCCAATTAGAAAACTGTGGACAAATAAGAGTTAGAGGAGACTATCTTTCCATATCCATTACCTAAAGCATCATAACCAACCAACCCTTTTGATGAGATTGTATCACCTCCTGTCATCATCTCCACCTACCCCTACCCACTATG
This sequence comes from Jatropha podagrica, assembly GCA_947857235.1. Lineage (NCBI taxonomy): Eukaryota > Viridiplantae > Streptophyta > Magnoliopsida > Malpighiales > Euphorbiaceae > Jatropha > Jatropha podagrica. The sequence continues at coordinate 15,746 of CANUEP010080549.1, read as the reverse complement.
ATTTTCCTTTTTTTTTTTTTTTTTTCCAATCCATCAAAATTGCAACAAATATTAGATTTTTCGCAACAAATTAATTAATACAGGGAGGGAAGTATTCTGTCCTTTTCAATTAGGTACAGTTAAAGGTTTTTGGATTGAAGTGTTAAAGCAAGTACTTTGTTTTTATTTGAGTTTGAATTTCAATTCTATGTTAATTAGCTCTTTTGATTATCATTAACAACATTTTACATCATAATTACCAGAATTCCACATAAGGGTAAGTTGTGTTTTGACTGTTAAAAGGGAAAAAAGAAAGGGAGCAACTAACAAATTAGTGATTTTGCATTAATTAATTAGTTGCTAAGGCATATTATCCATGAAAGGTGATATGATCCAATAATTTACTGTACACATTTGCATGTTGGTGTGTGCATTCTAAATCTCTATCTTATTTTGTAAATATAAATATTTGAAAATAATACTAATTAGTTTAGAAGTTTAGCTATTTAGTCATTTCTCTAAAAAATGTCATTTTTACTGGAGGACTAGATAGCAATTTATGATAAATGTGAGTGATTAAATATTAAAAGACCAAATAGTTAAATATTACACTTTTTTTTAAGGAGGGATTAAATAGTTTCACAGAACTAACTTTCAGTGATAAATGAGTGATTTTATGAAATATTAAGGATACAGTAATAACTTTGATTAAAATTTAGGGACTAAATAGTTAATTACTCCTCTTTTTAATATTTATTTATAATTTTTAGATACGGCGTTGTCATTCCCACCGTTACCCCTGACTTGTTCATATTTTAAGTTACTTATACCTCAAATTCACAAACCGGGTCCATTTCAGGACACGAGAGGCCACCCACCCGCTCTGTTTTATACAATCCTATATTTCTGTCTCAGCTGAAATAAACGCCCGATATTTCGGCCAGTAATGGCCGCTTCCATGGCAAGCAGTGTATGGGATTATGTTATAGAGACTACAAAGTTGGCCCAAGAAAAGGGCACTGATCCTTTGCTCTGGGCTTTGCAGATATCCTCAAATTTAAGCTCCAGGGGAGTCTCTTTACCCTCTCCTGAGCTTGCAAATGTGTTGGTGTCTTACATTTGTTGGGATAATAATGTGCCCATTCTCTGGAAGTTTCTAGAAAAGGCTTTGGTGATCAAGGTTGTGCCTCCTTTGTTGGTTCTTGCTCTGCTTTCTGATAGGTTTGTTTTCTGGCACCTTTGCGATTTTTCAGCAAATTGCTTTTGATGGGTTTCCTTTTCTGGGTACGTTGTTGTGAGTAAGTGCAGTTTAAGTTAGTAATTTTTGATTATTTTTGGAGTAGTTTTGCATAATTGTTAATATTATTTTGCTAGACTTGTGTCTGAAAATAGAAACATTTTTAGCTAATCCAGATAGTTGTGTTAATTACCTATACTGTCTTTTTTACGAATGAAAAAAGCCGTTGCTTATTCTATAGTTTACAAAAGCATATCAATATTCAGGCACGTAGCTTTCTTCATTGACGATTCTTGGTTCTTGCTCATAATCTTATTTCCAGTTTGACTTTTATTTGTATTGTCAATTCACTTCTATATCCTCTTAAAAAGTTGGAGGAACTGAAGCAGAAAGATAAAGTTTTTGGTTTAACAATATTTGTCAATGTTAGGATACAAAAAGTCAACCGAATTAAGTCAGGTAAAAGAACCTTAAGTTGACTTCCCCTCCCAACCTCCTCCCCCCTCTGATTTGTTAGAGATGGCTGGATGAGGGAGTTCTATGACGGAGGGTTACATACTACACGCTGAAGATTTTGATTTTGTTTCTGTATACTTTGTTACAGAAAATCGAAAAAGACTATTATTGTAACACTGGTGTCTTATTCCTCCTTAAGTTTTTGCTTCCCAGTAACGCCACAACAAATTCATTTGGTGTTACCTTCTTGTACAGTTTATTGGCATATGGCTATTTTGTGCTATATTTTCATCTATGTTCTCAAATGTTCATTTTGTTTCAAATGTTGGTTTGCATTGCATGTTGTTCATCTGTTTGGTTTGAGCCTAAAATGAACTTGAAGCTCAAGTTCCAATCCTTTTTTTTTAAGTTTCACTATTCATATATTCATTTCTCTATGACTGGGGAGTGCTACGTACCTTGAATGGTATTTGCAGGTTTCACTTCGAAATTCCCTGGATCCCATTTGACTAAATTGTTGTTTGTGATACCTGGATTTGACATTCTGTTTAGGTAAATTGCTGGTTGTTTTACAATCTCTTTTTTCTGGCATACCTAATATTATTTCTTTCCGCAGGATTATTCCATGTCGACATTTGCGACCAGTGGCATATAGGCTTTTTATGGAACTTCTTAAGCGACATGCTTTTTCACTCAATGGTCAAACTAATGGGCCACATTTCATGAAGTGAGTTTTTGCCTTTTCCTTGCAAGCTATAGGAAAATGCAGAATAATCTCCCTGGTTGCTTTGTTTTATTAGTACTGGTTAGCTGGTACCTCATTCTCTTATGGTCTACAATATCGATTCATTATTTTATCCCTTGAAGTCTGGAGAACAACTCCTCTATTAATGCTTTACAATGCTGTGGTTCTCAAAAAAGTATTAAAAAAATAGGCTACAGATGAAAATGTGAAGAAACTTCGTAGAAGGTGGCATTGCATGTATTTCCATATTTACTACTTCAATATGTTCAATTGCAAAGTCATTGCATTTTAGAAGGTATTGATAAAATTGTGGTCAATTGTGTTGATTTTTTTTAAAATTTTTTTATAATTTCCTAACAATAAACTGAATGTCTGGATCTTACTAAGATTAATGTGAGTTTTGGTTTTCCTGATTTGGATTAGCTTTCATTTGCACTTTTCTTTTTCTATTTTCTTTATACAGGGTCTTGAAATCGATAGATGCTATTCTCCACTTGTCCCAGAATTTTGGTCTGCCAGCTGATGATCCTGGGATTCTCTTGGTTGAGTTTTACTATTCAATTGCGTGGCAGTTGCTAGATGCATCACTGGATGATGAAGGGTTGCTGGAACTTACCCCGGAGAAGAAGTCCAGATGGGCAACAAAACCTCAAGAAATGGAAATAGATGGTCGTGATAATTATGATGAGAAGAAGACTGAAAATCACGAGAAATTACAAAATCTGAATACTGAAATGGCTATTGAGATTATTGGTCTATTTCTAAAACATAAATTGACTTCAAGGATCCTTTACTTGGCACAACAGAACTTGTATGTATCTGTTTACTCTCTAACAATTGCTTCTCAAATATCGTTATTCAACTTTGATTGTCTACCAGTTAAAGCACCTTCAATAATGCATCAACTTTCTATGTCTAATTGTACCTGACATTAGATTGTGAGTGTTTTTCATGGACCTTAAACAGATTCCAAACTTTTTTACATTTTATTAATCTAATGAATTGTAGTCAACATGTCTTTACAAAAGTACTTTGATTCATTTCCTGTCTAGACCTTTGTTTGAGTTTGCAATTTTTCATACACGCCCCTTTGCTGCTTTGTTAGGCCCACACATTGGATGACATTTGTCCAAGGATTATGGATTCTTGCTGCGAATTCATTGGCATTAAGAAATTCAAAAACTTCAACTGCTGAAGATCTTCTGCAGTTAACTTCTGAAACCCATGTAGTATTTACTCCAGAATCAAAAACGAGTTCTCTGCAGAAGTTCCATGCAGTTTTGGCTTTAGGATTTTCAGTGTCTTCTGCTGGTCTTTGTCATGGAGCTAGTCGTTCTGCTCTTTGGCTTCCCCTTGATCTTGCATTGGAAGATGCCATGGATGGATATCAAGTTAACGCAACAAGTGCCATTGAAATCATAACTGGTAAGGCCAGATTTTTCCCCTTGGTCCTTGAAATATTTTTCAAGTGGCATAATTAATTACAAAACAAATGTTTGGTGTTCTGCAGGTTTAACTAAGACCCTTCAAGCAATAAACAATACCACATGGCATGACACCTTTTTAGGCCTTTGGATTGCAGCTCTCCGTCTTGTTCAAAGGGTTAGATTTTTTTATTTATTTTTATTTTTTTTATGGCTGAACTTAAATTATTCTTGTGAAGTAGTCTAAAAAGGGAAAAAAAAAATAGTTTGGAACCTAACTAAAATGGACTCTGGTTCAAAATGGAGCAACTTTATCATCTGACTTGTTATGTGGAAAAATGATAATTTCTTAGGTTTTAAGAGCTTCATATTCTTTAAAAGAACTTATATCTGTACGTCATTCAGTATTCTTCTTGATTATCAGGAAAGGGATCCCATTGAGGGCCCTATTCCTCGCTTGGACACTCGCTTGTGCATATTACTATCTGTTATACCTCTAGTGGTTGCTGATCTTATTGAGGAAGAGGAAAATGTGCCTATTGATGAAGCAGAATGTGGCCCCACAAGTCCCTGGAAGGACAAAAAGACTACAGGAAAGCGCCGCAATGATTTGGTCTCCAGCTTGCAGTTTCTGGGTGATCATCAAGGCTTATTGAGTCCACCCCAATCCGTTGTTTCAGCAGCCAATCAAGCTGCCGCGAAAGCAATGTTATTCATTTCGGGAATCAATGTTGCGAGTGCTTACTTTGAGTGTATCAGCATGCAAGACATGCCAATCAATTGTTGTAAGTTGTTCCAGTTCTCACTTACAATGATGGAATTTGTAAACATCTTCTTCAGCATAATCTTACACAACTTAAGCCTGCTTTTATCCTGTCAGCTGGAAACATGCGCCATCTGATTGTCGAGGCTTGTATTGCCAGAAGCCTATTGGATACATCAGCATACTTTTGGCCAGGTTATGTGAATGGATGTATCAACCAAATACCTCACAGTGTGCCAGCTCAGGTGCCTAGTTGGTCATCATTCATGAAAGGGGCTCCACTTACCCCAGTAATGATTAGTGCTCTGGTCTCAAGTCCTGCTTCAAGGTACATTCACATTTACTGCAGTTAATTAATACATTGTGTTTCATTGGTTAAGCTTTGTTTCCTTAAAGCTATGGTTTCATTTGTACGGTTTTGTTCTTATTTTGTGGAGGTTACTATGGCTACAAAGTCCTCATTGACTTTTACAATGCCTTCAATATTTAGTTTAAACCACAACTTTGTATTAGTAAGTTCATGTTCTTCAATTGGATTCTGGAACATGAAAGATGTCTAAAGGTCAGGAGGATGGGATCGTTTCAGCAGTTCAATATGATAGAAATCATTGGCAATGGCCATCACTGATGATTTCCGAATCCTAAGTTTGCTAGCAGCAGCTAAGTTCACTAGTTAATTTTCAGGCAGTACTTTCCAGTGGGGAAAGTCAACTGCTAAAATTTGACTATGCAAAAGTGTGTGACAGAATGAGTTGTTCATTGGTTTTTTAATGTTCTCACGCCTTCAGTTGTGATCACTGGTTGTTGCAATGTCCAAAGCCCAAGGGTGTTATCTGTGTTAATAAATTTTAGCTATCTAAATTTCTTTGATTTTGGCCTGGTCTTCAGTTACACCTTTTTCTTTCCTGAAGCCAGGTATATCAGATGCTCTTTTTTGTAAACTAACCAAGGGTAAAGCAACTGAAATTAAGCTCATGGATTTGATGGAAGTTTAGCAGAGCTTGAGAAAGTATATGAGCTTGCCATCAAAGGGTCAGATGATGAGAAGATATCTGCTGCTACAATTCTTTGTGGGGCTTCTCTTCTTCGAGGTTGGAATTTACAGGTAATGAGGTAGATGTTTTTAATAGCATGCTTACTTTTGAATCCAGTTGCTTTAATATGCAGGCAATAGTTCTTGCACTTGAAAAATCATTTTGATTAAGTTTTTGGCAATCTATTTTGCTTCTCTGTCCTGGATATTTCTTTTTAATTTAAGATTTTTTTTTTTGGTTGGTGGGAAGCGTTTTTTTTTTTTTTGGTTTTGGGTGGTGGGTGGGTAGGTGGGTTGTGGTTTGACCAGGGAGGGAGCTTGAAGAATCAACTATTTAAGTACGTTGACATCTATATGTTTTTGCAGGAACATACTGTTCATTTCATTACTAGATTATTATCTCCTCCAGTTCCTGCGGATTCTGATGGTGACAGCCATTTGATAACCTATGCACCAATCCTTAATGTGCTTATTGTTGGATTGGCGTCTGTTGACTGTGTTCAGATCTTCTCACTACATGGCTTGGTATGATTCTGTTTTTACCAATGCAAAGATCTTCACTACTTAAATTAATAGTTATTTTATTGTGCTTTAGCCACATTTTGTCTGTAGTGATGGTAATTCATGCTTGGTTAATTTTCTGCATTTCTTCATCATGGATTGCTCGCCTTAACGGATTTGACCGCTGAGAAAATTAAGAAAAAATGTCTGAGCACTGAGAGTATTGGGGTTGAAGTTGATACTTCAGGGATAAAAGGATAGAGATTGTTAGTTGACATAACACATGAACTATGATAGCTTGTCCTTTAACTGGGATCTTACTGTTCAAGGGAATCAAGCCAATGGACTATTTTGTTGGTACATTTTCTTGGAATGGGGCTTTCTTTTGTAAATTAGATTAGGCAATTTCTCAACTTTTGTGATTGGCATATTGATTCCATCTGCTAACTCTTTTCTCTCCCTCTTTCTCGTTCTTATTTCCCTACTCTATACATTCTTGTCAGGTCCCACAACTTGCATGCTCATTGATGCCAATATGTGAGGTTTTGGGGTCATGTGTGCCAGATGTCTCATGGACTCTGCCCTCAGGGGAAGAAATCTCTGCCCATGCTGTGTTTTCAAATGCATTTGCACTTCTTTTGAAGCTATGGCGGTTTAATCATCCGCCTCTTGAGCATGGAGTTGGAGACGTACCAACGGTTGGATCCCAGCTAACTCCCGAGTACCTTCTATCAGTACGGAACTCCCACCTAGTCTTCTCTGGAAATACCCACAAGGACAGAAACAAAAGGAGACTCTCTGCAGTTGCAACATCATCATCTCAACTACCAGTATTTGTTGACTCATTTCCCAAATTGAAAGTCTGGTATCGGCAACATCAAAAATGCATAGCTTCTACACTCTCCGGTCTTGTTCAGGGAACACCTGTTTATCAAATTGTCAATGTGCTTCTTAACATGATGTTTAGAAAGATTAATAGAGGAAGCCAATCTTTATCTACGATTTCTGGGAGTAGTGCTTCATCTGGATCTGGAAATGATGATTCCTCTCTAAGGCCTAAATTGCCTGCCTGGGATATCCTGGAAGCTGTTCCTTTTGTGGTTGATGCAGCATTGACTGCCTGTGCTCATGGAAGGCTTTCTCCACGTGAATTGGCTACAGGTCAGTTTAATTTGCTTCTCTGATGTCATCTTTGTAAACAGGCTCATTTGGGGAAACAGAGAATTTGTTGAGCTGTTATTCTAAAAAGTTATGCCTCATAATCTGAAGGTTGTTGGGAGCACTTCCCTATGGTTTCAGTGATGCTTGTACCTAGACTTTCTGAAACAACTGTTATTTGTGTGCTTACCCTTATTATTGCTCCTGTAAGATGTATATCACAACCTACCTTTGAACTCTCAGGGCTTAAAGATTTAGCTGACTTTCTTCCTGCATCTTTGGCGACTATTGTGAGCTACTTCTCAGCTGAAGTAAGTCGGGGTGTTTGGAAGCCAGTATTTATGAATGGCACGGATTGGCCAAGTCCTGCAGCAAATTTGTCCAATGTCGAGGAAAAGATCAAGAAAATTTTAGCTGCTACTGGTGTTGATGTCCCAAGCCTTGCTGCAGGTTTTGTCTTGTTGCTGTTTTTCTGTATGCTCGTGTATATTTATCTTGAGGAGACTGCAAACTTTCTGAAAATGAAAAGAAAGGATAGGTTGAGGGAGAATCATTCACCATAGCATGTTTCATATTTGGCACACAGATATACAGGTCATAGAGAGCATTAGCTAAGTTGGAAAAAAAAAAAAAAAACAAAGGAAATATAAGTAATACGGAAATCAGTATACAAGTGAGAATTGGTTATTTCAACATACCAAAACAAAAATATGAGATGATTTTTGGCAATACAATGATTATATAAAATGTTTTCTTTTCCTTTTGTCTTCAGATTGTTCTTTAATATTTTAACCAAGAAATATCATTGTCACAGGAGGGAGCTCTCCAGCTACACTTCCCTTACCCCTGGCTGCTTTTGTGAGCCTCACCATAACCTATAAAATTGACAAAGCCTCAGAGCGATTTCTAAATTTGGCTGGTCCAGCCTTGGAGTCACTCGCGGCAGGTTGTCCTTGGCCTTGCATGCCAATTGTGGCTTCCCTGTGGACCCAAAAGGCGAAGCGCTGGTTCGACTTCCTTGTGTTTTCTGCATCTCGTACTGTTTTCCTCCACAACAGTGATGCAGTGTTTCAGCTTCTTAAAAGCTGTTTCACTGCCACACTTGGTCTAGGTGCTGCAACTATCTCTAGCAATGGTGGTGTTGGAGCACTCCTCGGCCATGGGTTTGGTTCTCATTTTTGTGGCGGAATTTCTCCTGTTGCCCCTGGGATCCTTTATTTGCGTGTTTACCGATCTGTTAGAGAAATTGTATTCATTACAGAAGAAATTATCTCTCTCGTTATGCATTCTGTGAGGGAAATAGCTTGCAGTGGACTTCCTAGAGAGCAATTAGAGAAGTTGAAGAGAGCAAAGAATGGACTGAGATGTGGACAGGTTTCTCTTACTGTAGCAATGACTAGAGTGAAACTTGCTGCTTCACTGGGAGCTTCTTTAGTATGGTTATCTGGTGGCGCAGGCTTGGTTCAATCATTGTTCAAAGAAACTTTGCCTTCTTGGTTTATTGCTGTCCATAGGTCGGAGCAGCAAGGACCTGAAGGGATGGTTGCCATGCTTCAGGGATATGCACTTGCTTATTTTTCTGTACTTTGTGGAGCTTTTGCTTGGGGAATTGATTCATCATCATCGGCATCAAAACGGCGTCCTAAAGTCTTGGGTGCGCACATGGAACTTCTAGCAAGTGCACTTGATGGAAAGATATCACTTGGTTGTGACAGGGCAACTTGGCGGTCCTATGTCTCGGGGTTTGTGAGTCTAATGGTAGGTTGCACACCTTCGTGGGTGATGGAGGTGGATGCAGATGTTCTGAAGAGGCTGAGCAGGGGTTTGAGGCAATGGAATGAGGAGGAGCTTGCCCTGGCACTACTGGGAATTGGTGGACTTGAAACAATGGGTGCTGCTGCTGAACTCATAATTGAGGGTCAATGAATTCCGAATTTTTTTTTTTCCATTCGATTTTAACTTTTGTAGGTTAGCAGCTCTTCTGTATAACATATAGTTGGACATTAGCTGACATACTGGAATTCTGTGCAGTAACAAATATTTTATAGGCGCATACTTTTGTACAAAAGAATGATTTCCACCACCTAGTAAAAGGATAGTTTCTGCAAGAAGGCTGGTCTTATCTTTTTTGCTACGTTGGGGTCTTAAGCCATAAGGGCTGAAACCCGATGGAGACGTTAAAAAAAATAATAATAATGCAGGTATTGTAGCTGTGAAACAATAAAATTTTAATAATAAAAAAAAAATACTAACTTTGTTAACTTTAAAATTAACTGCGGATATTTAGAGATCACATTTTTGCACGAATCTCACAATGGTTCCCAACCATTTCCTTTTTTTGGTTACATCGGAAAATAACAAAATAAATAAGTAAAGCATAAGATGACAAAGAATGCATTATAAAAGAATGCGAGAATAAGTTCCTCTATACATGCACTAGAAGGTGTATCAGGAAGTTGTTATACCCAATCTGAAAGTTGGCCTCCATTTTATAACTTGATTGAAACATTCATGTCCCCTAGGATTTTTTTGCTGCAAATCATATAACTCCACTATAGCCCGGCAGTCTCTGCATTTTGTGGCTTTGCATTGCTCTCCTTACTGAAAACGCATCTTCCCACTTCCCTGCATCTGCATATAAGTTAGATAAAAGAACTCTGCTTGCTCCATGAGATGGTTCCAATCTCGCCAAATTTTCTGCAGCCCTTTCTCCGACATCAACATTTCCATGTGTTTTGCATGCTGCTAGCAATGTGCCCCATATCACAGCGTCTGCTTTCATCGGCATACTCTTTATCATTGCCTCAGCTTCTTCTAGACGCCCTGCTCTACCGAGGAGATCCACCATACAACCATAATGCTTGATATCTGGATTTATATCATGTTCACTCTTCATGCTTGTAAAATATTTTTCCCCTAGCCCCACCAGCCCAGCATGGCAGCATGCGCTGAGCACTCCAATGAATGTGATTGCGTTGAGCTTGATATTGCGGCTTTGCAAATCCAAAAACATTTTGAGAGATAAGTTTGCATGACCATGCATGGCCAACCCACATATGATGGCATTCCACGGTGAGACAGTAGATGCCTCATCCCTGATTTCATAGAACACCTCCAAGGCAGCGTCGATGCTTCCACATTTGGCATACATGTCAATGATTGCAGCATTTAAATTGTCACTGACAGGGATGGAATTAATACGCACAAATTCATGGGCCCATCTTCCTTCTTTCAATGTCCCTAAAGTAGCAATTGAAGATAGAACACTCACCATTGTTACTTCATTTGGTTGGATACCACTAACTACCATCCCATGGAATAGTTCTAGTGCCCTGTTAGGCTGCTCAGTATGTGTGTAACCAGAAATCATTGTGCTCCAGGAAAAAACATCTCTCTCAGGCATCTCATTGAATAATTGCATTGCCTGATCAATCATTCTATTTCGTATAAATCCTGCAATAAGGGCATTCCAAGAAGCAACGTTGTCCTTGCTGCCAATTCCAAATTGCAAACAAGCCTCATTCATCCTACCACAAGCTGCATAAAAGTGGATAAGTGTTGCCTGTATAAAGTCATATGAATCAAAACCCATCTTTACACTAACACTGTGTAATTGCTGACCCTTGCCTATTGTCATTGTTCTCCCACATGCAGAAATCAAATCGACCATCGTAAAGTCATTAGGGACCAACCCAATGGATACCATGGACCGATACATCATGAAAGCTTCATTTAACTTTTCTACTCTAACATAACCATCAATTATAGTACTCCATGAAACCATATCTTTAGATGGGATCTCCTCAAACACTTTTTTAGCCAAATCAATGAAACCTGCTTTCGCGTACCCATTTAACATTACATTCCATGAGACTATATTCCTCTCAGGCATCTCATCAAACAAAGATCTTGCCTCAACTAAACTTGAACAAACACAATACATATGCAACAAATTGGTTGATATAAGAATAAACGCATCAAACATCATCTTGATAGTCAATCCATGAAGGATTCTACAACCCCAGACCCCACCTAGATGAGAACAAGCAGAGATAACAGTTGCCAGAGTCACTTCATTAGGAGCCACACCAGCACTTCTCATCTCCTTAAAAAGCTCAATCGCATTACTCAAACAATCATTTTGGGCAAAACCCATGATCATAGTAGTATAGGACACACAACCTTTTGCAGGCATTACCTCAAACAACTTGCGGGCATCATTTAATTTCCTGGACTTGACATACCCAGCTATCATTATGTTATAAGACACAGGATCTGAACTGGGACATAAATCAAACATGGACTTAGCATCAGCTAAAAGCCCACATTTTGCATACATGTTAATCAAGCTGTTGTGTATGAAAGTGTTCGAATCAAGGCCAGATTTGAAAACAACGCAATGAATTTGTTGGCCTTGACAGGTAGCCGAATGGATTGAGCAAGCTTTTAGAGCCGAGACCAAAGCCTGCTCGTAGTTGGAGTCCTTTTGGTCTGATCTGGGATTGATGAGATCGTGGAGATGGAGAAGTAGGTTTTCTTGTTGCTGGGTAAAATGAAGGTTTTTGAATGATTTGGTAGATACCCATTTGAAACTGAATACCGATGGGATAAAAGGAGATGAGGCAACAAATCCGAGAAGGAATTTGGATTTGGAAGACAGTATCATCAGACGAGACCATGAGAACCTTTTTGCAATTTCGAAGTGGAAAAACAGAGGCAACTGATTTTGGAGGGAAACACATTATTAACCCTTTCTATTATAATTGATATTTTATAATTTTACTTCTAAGTATTTTCATATGTGTTATTTTATAAATTTGTTGCTTATGCAATATGAATTTTGTGATGCATAGATTAAGTACAGTGGCTGCTACTTGAAGACCAAAGTTATAGTATCAGAGTTGAAAACTATATTTTGTTTAGATTTTATGACATGTATAAATATTTATTTAAGAGGGTGTATTAATTAAGTTTTGTAAATTACGTAATTGAGGTACATTATATATGAACATATAAGCATGGAATTAAGCAAGTAATTTATTTAAAGAATAAATGTGAGATTATGATATAGATTATGTGAATGTTTATAACCCTAACTTCATAAATTTTTAATGTCCTTGGTAATTAATATAAATGATGAGTCAGTGTGTTTGACTGAATGGCTTCGAAATATAGGAGTGTTGGTGGAATTGAATTCTTGAATGGAGTTTGTTAGGGTTTGGAGACTAATATTAAAAGTGCTTTGTTTTCATTTGTTGTTAAAGTCTTTTTTTTTAGTGGGAATTCTTGTAGTTTTCCGTTAGAAATTTCTATAAGCTTTTATTTTAAATAAAAAAATAATATACTTGCTTAAAATGTGAATACTTAACACTTCTAATATATTTTTATAATTTATAAGTTAGCTAAGATGATACTCTGACACTAAATGTAGCGCTCGTCGTCTGATCTTTCAAGACCGGGCGACGGGTATTACAATTTGAGATATAACACTTTATTTTGTTGTTTTTCATATTATTAGACATTAAACTTTAATTATCTTTTGTTTGAAATGAACAGCGTGAAGAAAAAGAAAAGAGTCAAAAGTGATGAATTTATAGAAGAAGATGGTAGTTTTGTAAAAAAAAAAAAATTGAAGTATTTAATTTTGTAGAATTATTTGAAAATTTCACTAATTTTTATGAAATATAGTGTCGTTACATATAATTCTGAATTTTTAAAATTGAAAGCTACATGAAAATATAAATTTCTAAATAAATTTAATATAAATATTTTAAAAAGTCAATTAAAATATAATCAATAAGTCTGAATATGAATACTTTTACAGGTCCATAAATTTAAAAAAAGAGAGAGTTTTGGCTTTAATAAAATTCTCAGTTTTTAATTGAAAAATGTGTTCAAAGGGATAGAGTGGTGATATTTAGATTTATCTCATTTTCCTTTCAATTTGGAGGGAAAATGTTCATATCTTGTTCACTTGTATATTCTTGTTCAATTCTCATTATTTATATTGATAATCTAATAGTATCACAGGAAATTTCTTGATTTTGTAATTGATGTCTTGAGTTATTTTTAAGCCATCAGAATGACTTGTGAGTCGAACAACGACTCTTCTGCTACATTCATAATACAGTATCTTACGATTTGTGCAGAATGAAAGAAAGAGAACTACAACAATACAACAATTCTATTTACTAATTTTAATTCGAGAAAAGCTAAAAGGATTTGAACGAAAAACTGAGCACTGGCTGAGCAAATGCATAATGTACTTCCATGGCAAAAGACTAGTCCTAGGCATCCATGAGACCAACACCAATATACCAAGAGCAGAGTAAAATAAACTCAAATATTAAAATGAAATATATCTATTTGGCATGCATCATAAATATGTATGTATGTATTTATTCCATTGAACTTGTATATTCTTCCAGAAATGAAATATTGTCACTATTCAGTTTGTATATCTTTTCAGAAATGAAGATAATCTCCCAAGTAAAGCAGATACAGGAATCTTGAAGATGAGCCACCGCCAGATCATAGGATTAGAAATTGTGTTCTGATCAAGAGTGTAATCTTCTAAAGAAAATGAACAGTCAAAATCTGGAAGGTGAACAAATACTAAAGAGGAGAAACATATAAAGGGGCCCTGACAACGAAACCATCACAATTAGCGATGATCTCCTCCTCCACTAGCAGCCACATTGGCCAAAGTCCTACAAGTGCCACAACACTCGAGTTATGATCATAACAACAGAACACATATTTGGACACATCATACACTCACCAATGTTGGTACTCTTAAAATAGTATGACCAATCCAATATATGTAATTAAATAGACAGTCCCCAAAATTCTTGAATATGAAATAGACTTGGAAAATGCTTTGAAAATATGATTCTGTTAGAAAGATGAAAGGGAATCAAGGTGGATGTCTTCAAGAGTTGTTATTTAATGACACCATGAAGATAAATATGATTTACTTAAACTAATAGGGGGCATAACAAATGATAAGGACTGTGATCTTAAATCTAAGCACTTCAACTATCAGGATTGGCCAAATTCCTCCATTTCACTCTTTGACCGTCGAGCATAAGATTGACTCCATTTCATGTGCAAGATGCAAGATACCTTTTTATTAGACAAATTTATTCTGAGCATGGCATCATACTGCTGTTCTTATGGACCACTAAAGTTTTTAATACAGTTTTATTTTTCTTTCTTTTTTGAGTGTTTGTGTGCACACTTTTTTTTTTAGCTATCAAGTTCTCTGATTTGAAGAAGAAGAATAAATGTACAAATTACAAGTTGACAAGGCCTAGAAACAAACATGACACCCATACAAAGACCAAATCACAAACTGCATGATTCACACAAATGCCATGAATGAATGCATATGTATATATTTGTTGAGTATTTAAATTATTTGAACATGAAAATACAGTTAAAACATCCATTATGCTACAAGTCTTCCCACATCCTCACATATTCAAGTGACATGCATGTTCAAACAAACACAGTGAGAGCCACAAGAAACTTAGAAAAAGTAAAAGTGGATTTATTTTTAATAAAACAATTCAATAGGGCAAGCATATTCCATATGCCATACGAGCTGAATAGCTTTAAGTTGATATCCTCCTACTACTTCAACTAGAATTTCGTTTTAGAACAAAACTTGACATGTTATTTACACAATAAGTGTCTTCTGCATTACTGAACATTGATGTAAATAACCCATGATATATCTCATTGCAGAAAAGTTCAAAACACATGAAAGATTTCCGATGGTTAGGAAGACATTAAAATGAGAAAAGCCATGGCTAAAATATGTTTTTCAGCAGATACATCTAAAGAAGTAGCAAAATCAGGCATAGCCTGCTGTCTCTGCTCAGCTTCTTTACAGTCTGCTGGTTCAAACACAAGTTTACTAGAAAGCAGAAACTTCATCAGGTAAACTTATTAGGAGTCTCTAGAGCACAGCACTTCACTGAAACCTCTAATTACCTTTAAGCAATAAAGGACTCCAAATATCATTTTACAAGAACTAAAGGAAAGTCTTAATCAGGATGCCGCATAGCACAACCATATCTTTAAAATACCAACTTTTATTTGATTACTAGAATATTAGGTTTTCTATCACTTTACATATCCATGATCAGACTGAGCCTCAAAGTAGTGATACTTTTACCATAAACATATCTTTGAGACAGACCGTATGAGTGGGTTAAACGTGATTGTAAATTCAACGGTATCAGGTGCGATCCTGCAATTCAACCCAATTAGCTTATTTCATTATAACAAATTTATCCTAAATGTTAACTCTAAATTGGCTTCTGTTCAACAAAAATTTAAAATCCATCTTGTTTATTTGTCTATACCTACATCAGATGTCAATAAAAAAAACCCAGCTAAAAACAGCAACAAAAGTTCCTTGGATAGATAATAAACAAGCTCCA
>CANUEP010080498.1:0-41049 GCA_947857235.1 Jatropha podagrica | reverse complement strand
ACACACAATTAATCTAAAAAAATATATATATATATATATATATATATATATATATATATATATATATATATATATATATATATATTTTTACATCATCAATCTCGCATCTTCATATCTATTTGATGTGATATGCTTTTGTTTATGCATATCCCCCCTTATATCTTTTAGGATATACTTTGATGGTCTTTTCATGCTAGAAGTGTAATTATTTATGGTTTATTGATTTATTTGTTGTGTTTGATGTATCAGTCTTTGATAATTTTGTGTTTCATTTTCCTGATTTATTCATTTTTGCAATAGACACAAGTTTGAATTTCTAAATGTGTTTGTTTTCTTTTTTTACTTTGATTTTTTTTTTCTTTGATTGAATATTTCCTTGATTTTTTATTTTAATTTTAAATATTTTAGTGGTTTTTTTTATGAAAGTTATTGTGGTGAAGTTTAATGGTAGGTTTGTTAATTAAAACAATAAAGAAGGGGATTGTTTGGTAGAAAATGAAAATATGGGAAAAGGATACAAATATTTTCATCTTTTTTATTAACTTAACAGTCAAATTGGCAAAAATCAAATAGAATAATCAAATATTTCAATAGAACGAAAATATAAGGACTTCAAAAATTATTTCTTATAACGCATAAATTAATTAGTTGTATTTTGATATATACAGGCATATAATACTAAATTTTCCCAACAAAAATTAGGGGCAAAATAATTTTTTTTATTTCTCCAATTAATTCTTTTAGGAAAAATAATAAATTAATCCTTGATTATTGTTAAATTAACATATGAGGACTTTCATTTTAAAAACACTATGAGATCCTTAAATGAGAATGCGTTAACACGTTGGCCCTTATGTTAAAAATAGCCAATTTTAACTTGCAATCAAACTAATAACAAGGTCCCTAACTTATGATTATTGTTAACACTTTGGTTATTTCCTTATAATTTCCATTAACATTTTAGTCCCTCCTAAAATCATAATTTCTGAATCTCATAATTAGTTTTTGAAACATAGAAGTCTTAATATGTTAATTTGATTATAATTTAGGGACAAAATCTTTTTTCTCTTTTTTTAAATTATGTATTGGTTAGAAGAAATTTTTTTATGTTGATAAGATTTAAATCAAATTGACTGTTTTCTATAATTAAGTTTTAAATACAAAATATTATCATAAAATCATAATTTGGTTTGCCGAAAATCAATTAAAAATTGAACAAAGCCATTGAATCGGCCAAACTGGTTCAAATCGAATAGAATGTCCCAAAGAATTCTAGAGACCCAGCTCAATTATTTTTTTTTTTTTTTTGAGGGGTGATAGACAGCTCAACTCGCTACTTGGATCGGGTTTTTCTTATTATAAAAGTGGGTCATATGCGGCAAAATATAAGGCAACGTAAGCAATATGTTATTAAATGTGGTATTCCAAGTTTTGACAAAAAGGAGAGGGTAAAGGAGTAATTTCTTGGATATCCATGTCTCACCCCCTCTTCGATCTTGTAGGAACTGACCGGAAATGTCACATTTGTGCCGGAGGAACGTATTGGCTTGTCCAGATGTTTATGATGATATTAAAGATTACTTTTTTCATTTAGTATATGATAGCTCCTCAATTGATGAGTTTGAAATAGGATGGGATATGATTGAGAAATAATTCCAACTTGTACCCAATATGCAATTGAGAAATAATTCCAATCTACTTACACTCGTGGAGTGTATGTCTAGGTTCAAAAGGAGTTCTTGAACATGGTGTATTGTTCTTACTCCAATCCAACATCGAGTGGAAATATGTTGAAGTATGATGTCACTTGTAAGTTCTACATTGATGATGTTTTCTGAAAGTGGGTAAATTATGAAGTGACCTTCGATCCTTTAACCATTGATATTGATGTAGTTTTTTATAATTCGAGTCTAAGGGTATATTATACTTGCACGCTTTGGTTGTGCTCACCAGGAATGATGTGGAGTTGTTTCCAAGCCGGTATATATTGAAGTGATGGAGGAAAGATGTAAAACATTGCCATAGTAAGATGAAGAGTGATATATTTAGTGCCTAGTATTCAGAGGAAGGAAAAAGAGTTAAAATCTTAGAGGATTTCTTTAATGTTGTCGTCAACATAGTTAGTGTGAAGGGTGATTTGTTTAGTGTCATGTGCTCTGATATATGTGTGCCTGTGTCAAAGCTACAAAGGTTGGATGGAGAGGGAGATGAAGGTCAGACTGAAGCAGGTAGTGTTGGTAATGCATGTAATAATGAAGTCATAAGTTCTGTAGTTGAAGATGATGTATCTATTACCTATGTAGATCCATCGTTATGTAATCACCGAGGGAGACCCAAAATAACATGCCATAAATCCAAAATAGAACAAGCTATTAAAAAATCAAGTAAGAAGAAAAGCAATGAAGGCTATACAGGGTAGTAAGAACATGCGAAATGTAGAAACTGCTGAAGTGGGAGCTATACAAGTAAGCTTGTGTGCCTCTATAATTAAAATTCTAATACACTACATATATATATATATATATATATATATAGTTATAGTTATAGTTATAGTTGTAGTTGTAGTTGTATATACATGTATATATCCTTATGAGTTTACGTTTAGTTGCACGTAAGCAGACGCATTCAGAATATTTGATTGAAAATAATTTGAGTAATGCCATGAATTATGGTGTGCAGTATGTTGGGCGCGTTGATATGTTGCTTTATACACTAATGGAAGCATCTGCTACGTGTGTTGGGAGTGTTGATACCTTGCTTTATACCCTAATGGAAGCATCTACTAGTGTTGGTATGGCGAACCTGTTGCATAGGATGGGTGGTTTGCGTTGATGTTCCAAAAAGATCACACATGAATATTTTGTAGTATTGTACTTATGTATTATGTATATACTTATTGACAATAGAAATAATTGGAAATATGGTTTTCTAACAACTATGTGTTGCTGCTTTTAGTAGAAAATGTAAGCAAGATATGAAAATTTATTAGAAAATCTAATCGAGATATGAAAATTTACTGTATCACATGAAAACCTTCTACAAGAACATGTAATGAGAAATTATTTTTTGGTTGGTTAACTCTTGTGTAGCTAATGTTATAATTCTATAAATAAAATGGTATGATTGAGCACTTTCAATTATATTGGCATGGAATTTGTCATATTAGTAGCCAGGAAGTAGGCATAGAAACCTTTATTTGAATAGCTAAAAAGTACATTTATAATTGTAAGAACATAACATTAGCAATAGGTTAGGTTACATTAGTGCAGTAGCATAAAAAAACACTACTGGAAGAGTTAGAGTTGCAACTTCTGGGCATTCCATATTATGGCCCAACAAAATACAATAAAAGAGTCAAATTCAAAATCCTAACTCCAGAATCTAAAGCTTAACATTTCAATCCTACAGATAAAATAAAGCAAAGCACACCCAGTCCCTACCAAAAGACACTTAAGCAGAAAATTTTAATTTCTAACTTCCCCTATAATTTCATATGAATTATTCTTCATGTCCACAGCCTTGTTCTGCATCAATTCCAAGCCCTGACCAATCTCGCTTTTAATCGAATCAATTGCTTCAGTCAGCTCATGGCTAAAAGTAAAAATATTGGGGGTACACTTAGTACTCAACATGTCTCTTTAAAGCTCTTACCTCCTTTATCACTATAGTGAGTTCGTCAATACGTCCTTCCACAGCTTTCACAGAAAATTGCACTTGTTGGAAAGTATCAATGGAAGTCCAATTCTTTGAGTGAAGTACTTGATCGTGCCATACCCCGAAATTGCAAAAATCGTCCTGCAAATTATATAAAATAGTAATTATTAGTAAATTAATATAACCAAAAATATATATGATAACCAATGAACACAAGTTATCTTAACCTCAATTTCTACACATTTGTGATAGATCCTTCTTGGATTTTTTATGGAGTTGCAGACGAGTGTTTGACATGGACAACCACAAAGACACAATATGAAATACTTCCTTCGATCTCCTCCATAGACATTATCCTCGCCCTCTAATTGTGCATGAGAAACCATCTTCACAAGTAAGTGTTTAAAAATGAAGCGTTTGACAAAGGACAACATAGTGGAACAGTGGCAAATAAGGGCTTTATAAATAGAACTTTAAATGGAAGGTTAGGACATGAAAGTAATTTGCCAACAAAAGAAATTGGTTGATCTAGCCCATTTCAATAGTTTATTTGCCTATTTTACAATTGGTTAATAGGCCTATTTCAATAGTGAATTGGCCTCATAATTGAGAAGAAGAAGAAGAGATGTTTGAATGAAGCAATTAGTTGGTTATTCTCTTATTAGTTTAGGGTATATATATTACAAAGTATATAACCTAAAAAGGAAAAATAATCTCTTAACTATCTCCTAATTAAGACTAAATATCACTCCAATATATGCACAATATTTCCTAATTATTACAAGATTCTAGCTTGTTACAAATATATTCAATACAAGGACCTCTAAGAGACTTTGTAAGGATGTCTGCTAATTGATCATTTGAACTAACGAAAGAGGTAGAAATGCATCACAATTCAATCTTCTGTCTGATGAAGTTGCAATCTATCTCTATATGTTTTGTTCTTTCATGAAACACTGGATTAGAAGCAATGTGAAGTGCTGCTTGATTATCACAAATCAATGTCATCTATTTGATGTCTCCATATTTTAATTCTTAAAGGAGTTTCTTGAGCCAAATAAGCTCACACGTAGCCAATTCCATGGCTCGTTATTCTGCTTCTGCACTTGATCTAGCTACAACAACTTGCTTTTTACTCTTCTAAGATATCGAATTTCCTCTAATCAGAACATAATAATCTGAAGTGGACCGTCTATCAAAGGGAGAACCTACCCAGTTTGCATCAGAGTACCCAACAATCTGTGAGTGACCCCTGTCTTCATACAGCAAGCCTTTTCCAAGAGTTCCCTTAATGTACCTAAGAATGTGAATCACTGCATCCTAGTGGCTATCACATGGTGATTAGAGGAATTGGCTAACCACACTTACTGCAAAAGAAAAGTCAGATCAAGTGATTGTGAGATAGTTTAGCTTACCAACCAATCTTCAATATCTACCAGGATCTTCTAACAGCTTCCCTTGTCCAGAAATAAGCTTAACATTTGGGTCCATCGGAGTATCCACATGTTTGCGATCTAGCATGTCAGTTTCTTCTAGCACATCTAAAGCATACTTCCTTTGTGAGACACAAATACTTGTCTTAGACTATGCTACCTCAATCCCTATGAAATACTTAAGATTTCCCAAATCTGTGGCCTGAAAATGGCTAAACAAATGCTGTTTGAGTTAAGAAATCCCCTCACGATCATTTCCTATTATCACTATATCATCTACATATACCACTAAGTAGATACACTTGTTGTGATCTCCATGTCGATAAAAAATTGAATGATCAACTTTACTGCAATTCATCCTAAATTATTTCATAACAGCATTGAAGCTTCCAAACCATGTCCTAGGAGATTGCTTCAAACCATATAAAGACCAACGTAAACGACACACTAAGCCAAACTCCCCCTGAGCAACAAAACCAGGTGGTTGCTCTATATAGACTTCCTCGACCAACTCTCCATGTCAAAAGGCATTTTTGATGTCAAGTTGATGAAGGGACCAATGATTAATGGCTGTTAGAGGTATGATTAGTCGGATAGATGCAATCTTAGACACAGGTGAGAAGGTGTCACTATAATTAAGGCCATAGATTTGAGTGTATCCCTTAGCAACAAGACGAGCTTTGAGACGATCAATTTTGCCATATGGATCAACCTTGATAGTATATACCCAATGACATCCAACTGTAGTTTTGCTTGTGGGTAATGGGACAAGTTCCCAAGTACCATTAGAATGAAGTGCAGTCATTTTTTCCATCATAGCCTTACACCACCCTGGATGTGATAATGCTTCACTCACAGTCTTAAGTATAGGGACATTAGATATTGAGGATACAAAAGCATAATATGAAGGAGATAAGTGATGATAGCTTAAGAAATTATAAATAGGGTGTGGATTCCGTGTGGAATGAATACCTTTTCGAAGGGCAATGGGAAGTGTAGCTTCTTTTGCTAATGGCATGACCGGTGTAAGAGATGATACTAGTGTAGGTGATGAGTCATCAAGTAATGTACCTCCATCATGAAGAGAGTTAACAGTGGGTTGATCTGCAAAGGGTGACATGAATAAACTTGAAGAGGATGAGGGGTGGCTGGAACAAGAAGAATAGGGAAAGGAAGAGTCACAAAAATAGAATTCTGGTTGACTGTGTTTTTGGAGAAATATGGAGAGGTCTCAAAAAAGGTTACATCTACAGAGACAAAGTACTTCTGAGTGATGGGGTTATAACATTTGTAGCCTTTTTAGAGACGAGAATATCCTAAGAAGATACATTTAATTTATTTTGGTTGAAGTTTGTCTTTTCTAGGAGTATGATCATGAACAAAACAGGTACAGCCAAAAACACAAAGAGGAAGACTATAAGGATCATGTTTTGGAAACACAATAGAATGTGGACTCTAATTTTGCAAAATAGAAGAAGGCATGCGATTAATAATCAAACAAGCAGTAAGAGTAGCATCCCCACAAAAACGAAGTGGAACATTGTTACTAATCAATAAAGTATGGCCTGTTTCAATGAGGTGCTGATTCTTTCTTTCGACAACTCCATTTTGTTGAGGAGTATGAGCACAAGAAGATTGATGAATTATTCCCTAAGAAGACATAAACTGATTAAAAGGGTGAGAAAAATGCTCTTTAGCATTATCACTACGTAACATTTTAATGGATCTCCAAATTGATTACAAATTTTAGCATAGAAAGTTTGGAAAATAGAAAATAATTTTGAACCTTTTTTCATAAGAAATAGCCACGTACAGTGAGAATGATCATCAATAAAAGTAAAAAGTATTTAAAACCTAACATTAAACTAACGCGACTAGGACCCCATATGTCAAAATCAACAACTTCAAACATAGATGCGACTCTATTATTGACATGCTTAGGAAAAGAGACACGAGTCTGTTTGCCAAGTTGACATGACTCACAATTAAGAGAAGATAACCTAGAAAGACTAGGAAGTAATTGTTTAAGCTTAATGATGTTGGGATTTCCAAAGCAACGAACAAGGAGTTCAATGGAAGTAGTGGAAGAAAGTGCAACTGTAGTTTTTGGTGAAGAAAGATAGTACAATCATTATGACTCATATCCTACTCCAATCATCTTTCCCGTATGTTGGTCCTACAATTAAGCTATTTGGTCAATTTGCTAATAGAGATTAAGTTATATGGACATTAAGAAGTAAATAATTCTGAGGTTAAAGTAACTGATGGAAGAGGATGTCCTTCCCCAATTCCTTTAATCACAGTTTGGGAACCATTAGCTAAAGTGACAACAGATTATTTAGAGAAGAAGAAGAAGAAGAACCCAGGGATAGAGAGAGTAAAGAAAAGAGTTTCATTACCAAAGATGTGATTAGAAGCACCAGAATCAAGAATCCAGGGATCAGTGATAGTGGATTTGGTTAGACATGCAATTGAATTACCAGATTGAGAGATGGTGGATGATTGTTGTTTTGCCTGTTGTTTGGCTACCGGAAATTGTAAATACTCACTATAGCCTGTCCCAGCCAAGGTGATAGAAGTGAATGCTTGATCGGGTAATGGCAGAAGTCTAGCTCCACCAGTTTGAGCCAGATGAACAATAGATTTGCTAGTATTGAAAGACTGATCCTGTGATGGTTTACCATGCAGTTTCTAACAAGTTTCCTAGGTATGACCACTCTTATCATAATAAGAACAATGTGACCTGGATCCTTTGCCTTTCCATTTCTGATAACCACGTTGCCCTTGTTGACGTTGTACAGCCAGCACAGATGTCTCAGTATCAGTTGTGGGCATAACAAAAATTCAGAGAAGTTGTGCAGAAACATCTTCCAAAGTAGGAATTTTGGGACTGGTTAGTATTTGATCCCTGACAGAATTGAGATCAGATCGAAGTCCTATTAAGGCCAAAACCACGAAGAACATGTTCCTCTGTTCCTTTTGTGTAGTAACACTATTTGAAAATGGCATAACTGAATTGAACTCATCTAATAGTGTTTCTAATTGCCCTAAGTTACTTGCCATATCTTGTTGATTTTCTTGTAAATGGACAATATTGGAAACAACTTCATATATACATTGTATATCATTAGTATACAACGTCTTAGCTTTAGTCCACACCTTATAACAAGTTTTGCAGGATTGAAAAAGAGCAAGCAGTTTAGGATCAAGGGAATGCCATAAAAGACTACATAACTGTGCATCTATTTTAGTCTAATTTGTCTTATCAGTAGCAACAATATCAGGAAAAGTTTTAATTAAATGATCATCATAACCTTGTCCCATAAACCATAACTCTACTGAAGCAGACTAGGAATATAATTGCTACTACCTTCCAATTTAACAATGCTAATAGTAGGAGAAGTTGAGAAAAGAGGTTTGAAAATACCTAGAGTTGGAATTCCATCGTTCTCAAGCATAATGAAAGAATAACCTGTTGTTGTACGTGTTTTTGAATAGAAAAGTTGCAGAAAAAGTGATATGATTGTTCCTTGGCAGAAGAATGGAGGTGACCAGAGTGATCGCCGGAAGTGGGTGACCTTGTTGGTTATCTGTTTGACAGGAAAAGTCACTAAAAACTGTGCTCACGTGCTGGCACGTGGATCAACGTCAGCACTATTACAACGGTGTGTGAAGGTCAACGGCTAGGTTCCTGGTGCCGAAATTTCGGGTTTGAGGTCGCCGGAAGCTGCTGAATCCAACTAGAGGGGCTATGAGAGTTTAATCTTTCAAGAAATAAGAGATCTGTAAGAAAATAGATTTGAAATCTACTGGGTTCAATCACCGACAGATCTGTGCAAGAAGAGAGGAGAAAATCAAGTCAATTGTGGCTCTGATACCATGAGAAGAAGAAGAAGAAGAAGAAGAAGAAGAGATGTTTTGAATCAAGCAATTAGCTTGTTGTTCTCTTATTAGTTTAGGGTATATATAGTACAAAGTATATAACCTAAAAAGGAAAAATAATCTCCTAAGTATCTCCTAATTAAGACTAAATATCACTCCAATATATTCACAATATTTCCTAATTATTACAAGATTCTAACAATAATACCAATTGGTTGCCTTTAATTACAAAATATAGTGTCCAGGCCAAATACTTAGTCCAACAAGGAAGCCTGATATTTGACACTTAACTCATCTCACACATCAATTTCACCATGAAATGCCTAAATCACCAATAATTACTTATTAATGGTAATACAAATTTATATCTTTATAATTAAGTGCCAATATTTATTAACAAAACATCAATAAGACCACGAAATATATTATATAAATTGGAAAAAAACAAAAAAAAAACAAAGAGTCTATATAAGTGAAGACAATGGAATTTGATAGAATATTATTATTCATAAATTCATTACAAAAGGATTTAGTGTTCCATTACAGATCAGCCCCAAACTCATTCAAGATTACATAAATATAAACCCAGACAAAAAAATACCATATTGTCAATAATTTCATAAGACAGATTCCTAAACTGCAAAAAGTAAAATGTTTGGGACTGATTTAAACTTTCATAATTAACATGTACTTGAAATGTCTTAAACTGCTACAGTGTTAGCAAGTGTACGGCATCGTTTCACAAGCAATAAATTAGTCCAAAAAGAACAAAAACCTTCTTCATCTTCTTCCTACCTTACACTATATAGGATCCACAATAAGCGTCCTCTGCTCCCTTCCTAGAGTAAAAATAAGGACATCATCCACCTTCACCAAGTATTTGTCGAAGAATGGTCTAAGGCTAGTTATGTAATTCGATTATATTTTCAGCGTAGTGGTGAATTTTCACTTCTGTGGTTCGACCCCGGTATTCAAGAGTGATTATATTCCTCCAAGTCTGCATATAAGCCTTATAGAAAGACCTGTCTATGGTCTGGAATAGAAAACATTTGTCAACCGTTAAAGGAAACAACATTGATAGAAAACAAGCAAATACGCATGTAGCAAAGAAGCTAACCTTAGAAAGAAGAACGTGCAATTCCAAATGACAAGTGACCATTTACAAATGGATTTGGAAAATGGATGGGTTAAATTAAACAATACTGACATCGTGAAATGCATCACATAATCACTATCACAATCTGACAGTATTAACAGATTAAAATTTTTTTATTTACCATTTCATAACATGATACTATTATAGCTATAATTAATTATTAATGTATGCTTATTATAATCAGATAGGGTATTTTCAAGGATCATATCAAAATCATTATCATATGTGATACTGATTATATTCATGCATGTTCAATACAACAATTTATGAATCTATTCCGTGTAATGAATCAAATATAACTACACTCAACAACGACATAAATGTAGCACTAACATGCAAACAAGTTGCGCTCACTATCAACAATAGCTTCATGATTTTATTCTGAAATTTAATATGATAAGCTAGTTTAGGTTACTAGGCTCTTGGAGTGGAGCAAGTTCAGGGAGATGACCTTCGATACTAAGAGGTTCATCTTCAATTGAGTTGCTGATACCAAATATTGTGTTGCAGGAAAGCGGCAGAAGGGGATCCCTTCTCAATCTTCTTTTGGGGTGATTTGAATAGCCTTTTCACAGTGTAACCCTTCTTATTCCTGCTCATCTTGATGTTGCTGCCAAGAGAATCAAGTAAACGAATAGGGATAAATGTAGTCCGTTTCAAAGGAATGATTGTCTTATTCAATT
This sequence comes from Jatropha podagrica, assembly GCA_947857235.1. Lineage (NCBI taxonomy): Eukaryota > Viridiplantae > Streptophyta > Magnoliopsida > Malpighiales > Euphorbiaceae > Jatropha > Jatropha podagrica. The sequence goes on along the minus strand of CANUEP010080498.1, from coordinate 30,241 downwards.
TAGGTTGAAACACAGAAGTTCCATTCCTATCGTATACGATAGCCTTCAAATTGCTTGTGTGTCGCTGAAATTTGAAGGTCATCTCATATCCTTTCTTCACCTTGTACTTGGAAAACACCTCCTTCATGCCCTTGAAAATGGCTAGCCGTGGACTGTCGATGCAGCTTTGAGTTACCATAGGCCAAGCATGAGTACCCACCTTCAGAGTGACTTTTGTTTTGATGTCACTATAGTGCATCGTCGCATATTTATCGGCCAAAACCTACACAACAGTAGTAGCGGGAGAACAACACATCATTTATTATCAATTATATATTATCACAAACACAAAATGATAATAAAAATCAGTAAATTAAAACCAAGGAGAAGGGTTTAGATTGAATTAGCAGTCAGTAAATGTTGAGTAAAACCAAGGAGAAGGATGTATGCGATTCATACCAGCCTTCCTTCCTTGAGATTTTCTTCGGTCATAAGTACCTTATAGCTACAGAAGTCCATCTTCGATGTTCAAAGAGAAAAAACAATGTTATACAACTAAAAGTGACAAAGAAATGCACATATCAATTATACCTCTAAACCCACCGTTTAATCCCAGAGTATCAAACAACGAATGCCATATTTAGTGTCGGAGCACCGTCTTATCCTACTTAATAATTCAAATCATATATTAGAAGTGGCGAAATTTTCAAATGAGGCAAGTAATATTTTTTTTAAATAAAGTTTAAAAAAATTTATATAAAAAATTCGCAAAAATTTCTCCTAAAAATTCAATTTGTCACACAAAAAAAAAAAAATACACTTCTAATATTTATTCCTCCAAACCCCCAAAATTCCAAATCAATAAAACAGATCACACAACACTTCTATAAAATCATGTAATTCATCTTATATTCTACCTTAACATAATATCATCAATTCAAGAAGATAATTACTAATAATCAATCACATTAAATGCTCATGTAGATAAAACATCATAAATAATCTTGAATCTCATTAATTTATAACTCAGTGTTTACAATCTCAAAACTTTTTGCAAAGTATCTATATATGTCATAATTTACATCTCTATACATATCCTACCCAAAAATAAAATTTCCTCTCCAATGCTTCGCTTTGGATCTTTAAGTAGCATCCACTGCTCGTAACCTGTACGTGATAAAAATCAACGCGTTAAGTGAAAGACTCAATGATGCTAAATAAGGTACTTAAACATATCTCATATAAAATGCTTAAAAATAAATCATAAAAGTTCCATTATGTTAAAATACTTAAAACATAAGTTATATGAAAACTTAACCATAAGTTAACAAAATCATATATATATATATATATATATATATATATATATATAGTGTTCATCCTTGAAAATAAATTCAAAATTCTACAAATGTAAGAAAGATTCCATATTTACAAATATATTTCCTTTTCTTTCATAATAGAATCGAACCATTCTTAATTAAGACTCATACGTAATATGAAAAAAATATAATCAGATTCAGTTACATAAATGTCCAAACAGAATGTGGTATGTAGAAGCACCACCAAAATGTGGCATGTGAAAGCACCACCAAAATATAAGTGGGTCCGCCTACTAGAATGACATCCAAAGCCTAACATATGATCATAGCTCATCACATAACAGAATGACATTAAAGCCGAGTATGCTCAATAACCAGAATAACTTCATCTTAATACATTCCAACCACACATACTTAGGCAAAATGAGTCATTTTCTTTACAAATAGTCTTATTTCTTATAAATAGTTCCTTTGCAAAATAGCTTTTAACTTAGTACTTATTATTTTAAAATTCCTTAACTTACAACTTATATATACTCATCAAATCTTTCTTATGTTCCAAACAAAAATTATATTTTCATAATACACATATATACTTAATTTAAAATACTTAAGACCAACATTTAGCAAAACATTTCATAAACTTACAATTTAAAAAAATTATCAAATTTGCATACTTATGCAAAGCAAATTTCCTATTTACAAAACATATATTCAAGATTCTTAATTTGCATTAATTATTTTCAATAGTTCTTTTTATTAAGATGTATTTATAAATTAGTCAAATTTTGAAGGTTTTGTAGATAAATGTACTAAATCAAGAATTTTCAGCACTTTAATAACCTTCACCTTTGTTGGGTTTCTAGGGAATAATTGGAGTTGTAGGTCTCCAAATTGAGTGAAATTTAATTCTTTAGAAAGCTAAGACAAAATTATACAAGTTTCATGGGGGCTCAAAAACCTAATCGTATCATTTTAGGGGTCAAAAATAAGCAACCAATTCGGACATACTAGTGGGCTGCCATGACAAAATCAATTTTGATAAATAAATCATAAATTGAGCTACAAATATCCAAATTAGACATAAAGAGATGTTTTGGAAAGATAAAAAGTAGAGCTACAACTTTCACGAACGATATAAGACATTATCTTGCCATTTTAGTGGCTAAAATGGATAATCAATTCAGATATACAAGTGAGACACCATAAGAGAACCAGTTTTGGTATTTAAATCATAAGTTGAACTACAAATATTAGAATTAAACATAAGAGGATGTTTGGAAAAACTAAGAAATAGAAAAACAACTTTCATGAAGAAGTCAGAAACATATGAAAATTATAAAAGGGTCGAAAATTGACTTCTAGTCCCAACTAAGAACACATCTAACATCAAAATTCATCAATTCTAAACAATTCACATGGAACCCCTAACTTTTCATTTAAAAATATGGATTCTCAAAATCACATTTAAACCTAAAAATTGAAAATTTAAAGAAATGAAAGGAGAAGGAAAGTATTATTGCACTAACCTTAAAGACAAGCTTAAACAAGCTTAGAAACATTTAGTCTTAAACTTTCTCTTTGCCTTTGATAAAGAGTTCTCCAACCTCTTCAAAGTAGAAAAAATGCATATTACAATCAAAATTAATAAAAGAAATGGATGGAGCGTGATTTAATGCATCAATTACAAGTCTTAACCATGAATTCTACTCATTAATTCTCAAAACTTAAAATTCACAACTTACTTGCTTCAATGGTAACTTCAAATTTCAAGTTTAAAGACTCCAAATTCCTACTCTTTATACTTAATTCTCAAGGGTTAACACTAAACTTTGATTTAATTTGGTAGTTTAATGGTAGTTTAGAGGTAAGAAATTGAAGAAAATAGAGGAGAAGAAGAAGAAGAAAATGGCGTGGAGAAGTGGAGAGGAAGAAGTTAGGTGGAAAAGTCAAATTTAGCTTCTTAATTTTATGTCAAATGAATGGCCATAATCAAGTCTCCAGTATTCTCATCCAATGACTTTAAATATTCCTCAAATAATTCTCCTCTAATTATCATTTAAGTCTACCAATTAATTAAATTAATTTCACAAAAATAATTTCTTAATTATTCCTTAACATACTACACTAAAAATCACTATTCATTAAATGCCTTAATTCTCCAAAAATATTCATGAAATATTTTCTACCCACCTAAATCATACAAACATGCTCCAAAAATTTTAAATACAATATTAGACACGTAGTAATTTTTTGGGACTGAAATAATACTAAGTTTTGAAGCGATGGTACTATTCACAAATCAGTAGATCACTGTTACCAATACTAAACAAACGGACTATTACAATACCAATAACTAAAAAGCAACAACCTAAAGCACATCATATACAATGTAAGAAATAAAGGCACAAATTACTTACATGAATAACCAATTACTTACTATATTAAATCACATTATGAACGAACTAAGAAACAAAATAAAAAAATCAATTACTATTTTTATTATTACCTAATATATTGGAAAACATAATGAGCAAAATCCAAACAATTAAAAGCCATTTAAACCTCAGAAGCATCAGTTCATGACTAGTAAGAACCTTTGACGACCGATTTGAATCTTAAACAAACCATTCCACAAACCCATAAACCCATGTACAGATATATGTACAGACAGGGTTAGTGTGGGAAAAAGAATATTGAGTATGTGTTTAACTCCATACCCAATAGCTTGTATAAAAATCTGATCTTGACAAAGAATATTAATAAAATATATATACGTTTGGTTTATAGCAACATGACAAAAGTAAAGGTAAATGATGGAACTCAGTGGATGATGTAGGAACACTAGGAAAAAATAAATAGGACTAGGGTCCTGAAAATGACACTCATCAAAGTGAGGATTCAAGATTCTATTTTCGACTGTCAAGGTTATCTGGAGTATTTATTCCAAAGGTGATTTTGTTTTTCATGCATATGTGAAAAGTAATGGGAAAACAAACAGATAAAGAAAAAGGAAAAAAATTCAGAAGGGGTTTCATCAACACAACAAAAATGGGTTTCATCAACACAACAAAAATGGGTTTCATCCATTTTAAGGTTCCAAAGAAAATGGGTTTCATAAATCAAACATACGAAGACACTCAGATGAAGACAGTCGCTAGCTACTGAAGGAAGGGTTTCATAAAACAAAAAAAATGGATTTTAAAGAAAATGAGTTTTAGGGTTCCAAAGAAAATGGGTTTCCTAAAACATTAGGAGATGGAGACATAGGAAAAATTTTAAGATCATAAATTATGATTATTATTTTCTCTAAAGTTCAACCAAAAGCAAATCGTTTCTTACCTGAGTCTTGATCCTATAGAAGGCACTCCTTGTCGATGGGAAGAAATTCCAAGAGACCACAAACCAGACCCAACTAGTTAGTCATCCATTTGGACATCTATTTATATTGGACTCCCTTGACATTGTTAAAAAGCACTTTCATCCATAATTTTTTAAAATTTAAAGATTTCACCAATAATAAAATGTCTTACTGATTTGATATAAGCTCTAGTGCAAATATCAATTCACTTTGCTATGATCATTAATTTTTATTATTACATTAGCACTACCAAGATTAATTAATTTTTTGATAAATACGAGTATACATGATTGATGGTCATGAACAATTTTTTTTTTTTTTTAATACCCATAGTAGTCCTATATGTGAAGGGGTTTTCATGTAATGTATTCATCATCTATGTGAAGCTTACGCAAATATTCGTTAATCATCAATCGCTAAATCTCATCAGCAACATAAACACTCAAACAATTAAAAATAACATTATTTTTCAGGACATTCACTCTATAACTTAAATTTTGGCCAACATCCATTAAAATTATTTATATTTCTACTGACTTATATTTCTTTTTTAATTACATCTAACAAATTAGAGCCAAGCCACATTTTCTCATTTCCTTTCAATCTTGTACTACACTTTATCAAAAGTCAGCAAGTCAATTTCAATTAGAATTAGGTGGACAACTAATAAAACAAATCGACACCATAAATTGCTCATCAATTAAATTACAAATTAAAACTTTTACGTTTATAATAAAAAAAATTAATATTCTGATTTAAATATTTTTTTTATAAAATTATATTATTGGAGAGTATTTTAAAAAATAAAAAAAATGTGGTTTATGGTTGTTAAACGAGTTCATATCATAAATGAGTTACCCATTTATGACATAAATATAAGTGTATTGTGTCGCAAGGTAAGAGAGTGATCTATTTATTTAAGAGTAAAAAGATAATTTTAATGTTAGATATAAATACTCCAGCTAAAAAACCTATTTAAATTTTATTGCTATATTACTTTTCTTATTTTAGTTATGAATCTTGAAAAATTTATGATTTTATATATGAAAATTGAAGTTAAATAGGTTAAAATTTAAAAATATTATAAACAAGTTAAGTGGGTGTATATAAGTCAAAATAACTCACTTAACTTATTTATGACATTAAGTGGTTACACGGATTATATATGGGTCAAAATGATCCACTTAATCTATTTATTATATTAGACAAGTTAAATATATGGTATTTATATCACCTACCTAATTTTTATATCATGTTCATAATGATAAATTCAATATAATTATTAAATTAATCGTGTCCGTGTTAATCATAATCGTGTCATATCTTAGGCGAATCCGTGTTGAACTTGATACGCAACTTATTTTAATAACCTAGGTCACACCATGCATAGCTTTTACTTCTACATATCTTAGTAAAAAATTTTACAGAATATTTAAGAACACATTTTAGTATTGCACCTTTTTTTTAACATATCTCACATTTCACCATTGTTTTATTATATAATTTCATTATTTTTTAATGATATTATAAAATATTATTTCATCATTTAATAATGTTCCATGCATTGCATGAATTGTAACACTAATTATGAGTTTTAATAATAGACGATTAGATGCAAATTGAATTCAAATTAGCATAATGTCACACTTTGGGTTGAGCGACACTAAAACCTCAATGGACTTAGACCTAATCGGACTTAAACCCCTAAGACCCATAGTAAACTAAGTTAATTCCTTTGAATTTCAGTTAGTCTAAAACATCATCCTTGCATTTTCTTTTTGTCGAATAAGGTCGAGTATTAATCAATGCACTAGACCCCGGTAATTAGCGTCTCCATTGAAACCCTAAAATCTATTAGTTGCAGTTTTTTAAAAAATAAATAAATAACCAATTTCCAATTCCATTTTATCATCTAACGCCTAAGTTTATCAAAATCCCAAAATTTTATGGAAACTGAATCTAAATTTTAGACCCCCTTCAATCCTCATTCAATGATCAAATCAATCCAAAATAAGTTAATCGAAAGTATTGAGAATTGATTTTTGAACAACCTGAGTAAAGGGAATCACCGGAAAGTCAAAGAAGAGAAATTGTAGAAAGAGACAGCAACGTTGCAAGGGGAGAGAGAGCCTTGTTTCGCGTGAAGCAGGTTTTGCTCGTCGAAGAGGTGGCCAAAGTTGAGGTCGCTGTCGACAGAGGAGTTGGTGGTGAGAGAGGAAATAGCAAGAGATATTAAGCAGTTTGGTCCAATTGTCAAATTAAAATCCGTTTTCGATTCGATTTGATAGAAGCTTCTAGATTGTTGCAGTTATTAGATGGTATTTTTGGTCTGATTTATGGGTTTCTCTCTTGGTTTATGGTTGTTCAATTTTTTTTTTTTTATGTATTTTTGTTCATATCCCATTTTTGATACTATAAATTAATATTTTTAAATTATCATTTAGAATTTAATTGGACAAACTTCTAAAAATTTAAAATCTAGTCATTTTACTTGAGCATAATTATAGTTCAATAGGATTATTTTTCTTTGAAAATATTAAGAAATTTTTGTTTGAGAACATTATTAATAACTATTTAAACGCCCGCACATTGCATGAAATAAATAATTTTATTTTTTTGAGAAATTTTAAATAACAATATTTTTTAATAACTATATATTATTATGAATGAAAAAAATTGAGAACATAATTGAGCAAATAACAAATCCAATTAATTGAACATTAATACAATGAACTTATTATTTAGTTTATTAATATTGAAAAGAAATAAAAAAAACAGTTGTTATGGGAATATTTGTTGCAAAAGAAAATAAAGAGTTTTATAATTCAATTTTTTTTTTCAAATTAGATAATTGAATAAAAAATAATGAAAAAAATGAAAAAAAAACCACATAAGCAACTATATTTTTTAATATTGTGCCACATCATCAAATAGAATTCAGCTTTTATATATTCATGTAAATGTAAATGAGAAATAAAAATAAATAAAAGGGAACAAAATACCATAAAAATTAATGTTATAAAAATTAGACCGGTGAAGGTAAAGGTCACTAAACCAAGATGTTCGACCGGATTCAATACTTTTAACTGAATTTTTTATATATAATATTTTTAAATACAATTGATTAAGATTTATAAACATCAAATAACTTTTATGAAAAGGGAAAAAATGACTAATATTGTTTATTATTATCCAATCAAACTCAATCATCCAAATGCTACACTACAATTGCATAATAGTGTTCACCGTCCAATTTAATTAAACAATTCAAAACAACAGTACAGTTCCATAATATTATTCATTATTTAGTCGTACTCAACAATTCAAATGCAACACTGCAGTTTACAAATAACAATACAATATTGAATCAAGTAACAGACGTTTTCATAAAAGAAACAAGATAAAATAACCCAGAAAAGTGTAAAATGAAGCCAACAGAGTGCAACTTAATTTCCAAAGACAAAAAAAAACAGGGACACTGTCATATGTGTTTATCATAGTTGAAGCTTAATTAACCATGAATTAATCAATTTTATACAAGCAATTGCATAGAATAGATAAAAAGAAAGGAGAGAAAATTTATATAATAAAAATCCAAATTGATTTCACCAAAATCACACCAAACACCATAAGATTGACTACGATCATGGTTAACAAAGATCATAAAACAAAAAAGTCTGATGTAAATTGATGTCAAACAAAAAGCAATTGATAGAAAGAAAAGAAAAAAAGAATTGAAAGCCAACCTGGAAAATTGAATTCAATAGCTTTAAAGAATGGACAGACGACCTTTATTCTTTAGAAAAGAAGAAAAGGAAAAGAGCTCACTAACAAAATAAATAAATAAATAAAAGGGCTATCCTCTCATTTGGCTCCAAGCTAAATTTAGCAAAGAAAAGGGCCGATCATTGAATACTCATGCAAATGATTAATTACTTGCAAACAACGTATAGATGCAGTTTTAAATAAAAACATAAGAATGTTAGGGTACACAAATGCACACTGGATAATTTCAGATTTCTAAATTAATAAGAGTTCAAACAACGCAAGCTTCCACAGAGGTGCTGCTGCATGTGAATGTTGTATGATAATCCCACAGAAACATGAGTTCACCGTTAGGTGTGTTTCTGGTTCTTTCTTCAAAATCAAATGAATTTGAAGAATGATATTGACAGGTCATAACAATTACTGAAGCAATTTGGGTGGGACAGGAATAAATCCATTCCAACCCAGGAATCCTTTTGAAATAATTCTTTGGTTTAGACAAACAAGCTTGCCTGGTTAAGCAAAAGCTTGTTTGGATATCAATGGTTGCTGGGCTTAGCCCCAGTAATAGTCGGAGCTGCGCCCCTGGTTGCCTTGACATAAGAGACATAGTCACTGTAGGTCATGGTAAATATCGTGCTCTGGTAACGAGTCAATCGAGTAGACTTCAGAAGTGACTCAGTGATGTGGCCACCATAGCCTGCTTTACGCATCAATGATTCAATTGCCTCCAATTTTGTCCAACCTGAACCAAAATGCCCAAATCATAAGAGACAAAACAAGAGAGAGAGAGAAAGACGGAGAGAGAGGAGGTATCGTCTCTTTATCATGATCTGCAGTAGTCACACAAAATAGAAGATACATCTCTTATGCAAAACTTATATGCAGGTGTAGTAACACGAGCCACTCTGCTCACAATGCAAAAGCTATTTTTGCATTAAGTGTAAGCAAACAACCCAGATATATGCTGCAAGAAAAAAGAATGAGATCCATGGTATCTACCAAAGCTTTTTAGATTACAAAGATGTGAGCAAAACTTTGCGACAAAACCAATCTAACAGTTACAGAACAAGAGGCCAAACTGACCTAACAAGGACAATTAAACTCTTTCAGATTGAAACTGGATTAATCTGAAAGAAGGCATGGTAAGGAAACGCCTGACCTATGTTCTGTCAGCTATATGGACAATGGACAAAAAGATAAACTAAAATAGCTAACCCAGCACTCTATGAGAAAATTCAAGATTTTTTTCCCCTTTGATGAGTCTTAACACTTAATAACTGAACCATCAGTACTTTTCCATTAATGCTCCTGATGTAGCAGAGCTGGCTGCTTCCTCCCATAACCTGCTGAAGTCCATTGTAGTTTCAAATGAGAGATAAATAAAAGGGTCCAAGTCTACTCCTTTTGTTTTTTACATATCTAATGCAGCATATTACTTTATTCTTTTCATCCCATTCTTTTCTTTTCTCTTTCCAATCTTTTCTTCCTCTTGCTTCATTTGCAGAAATTCTAACAATTGACCAAAACAGGCTTGCCAACATACAAATCTTGTAAGAAAAAGCTGTAATAGTATGACTTCAAGACAATAAACTAACCTTAATCCAAGTAAGGAATCCATTTTCATTTCAGGTTCAGTACTGCTACATGATGGAAAGATCATAAACCACCGCAAGGTTTTTTCCCTCGTTATACTCTCCTAATACATATACAATGTAGGAAGCCATCTATATATGGTAACCAAAATCAACATCTTAAACAGTCTCTTCCCTTCTATTTTTAAAACCACAATTTTCTAACTAGACACCCCAACTTTCATTCTCTAAAAATTGGCAGGCTCCAATTTTGATTTTATGCTTTTAAGTTTGAACATTAATTATTTAGCCACCATTCAGGAGTCCAGCCATGAGAAATTGTGAACTTCTTCCAATGGCAAAAAACTAGATGATATACTAGGGAAGTTGAAAATAGCAATCATCAATTGTGAAATCACTATTGAGACACCTTTATGGGCATAATTCAACAGGCTGAGGCCGGATCATTGCAATTCAAGATGGTACCACCTTAAGGGGACAGCTTTATGGGGTGAGGGACATTATACCGGCATTGCCAATGTTGTCAAGGCAAATTTAGATGGCATCTGTCACAATGATGTAGTCATGTCGAATCCCACACTCAGCTTGCAATAGGATGAATAATGCTGTATATGAAGTTTTAGGATCCATCCATATATGAAATGCCTTTTAAGGGCAAAATTATAACACCCAGAAGAACAAAGCACAGGATTCATCACTAGCTGGACTGGATAATTAAATCCAAATAATTAACTTCTTTTTAGGGAAAATAAACAAAAGCTGTCTTTTAAAAGAATCTGGAGTCGACTGAGGGTGTTAGAAGTATCATCACTTGATTGGAAAGCATAAAGACTAGTAATTAGTTAATCCAAACTAAATGAAACAATGCATACAGGCCATTTTAGAACACTATAATGTATTTGAACATAATCAAAACATTGACATCAATGAGTCTCCATGAAACTGTTACCTTCATGGGCAGCCACTTCAGGTAAATATGTGGCACTTCGCCTTGCATTGTTATTAGGATCAACAAACTCAATAATTAACCCATGTTTTCCAATCTGCAGCCAAAACCAAACTGTAACTGGGAAAGGAGAAAAAAAAAGTCTGGCTAGATTTCAAACAAGTAAATTTGGAAGCATTTGAAAAGAGTAACAAAATAACTACATTTATTTTTGTGACAAAAGAGGTCTTAGTCACAAACTAAACTCCTCTTATAACTGTGCTTTCATTCTATTACACATATAATAGTTGATAGTAAAATCATAACAGGATTACATGCAGCTGATTGAGCCAAGGCTTCAGTTTTAGTACTTTTTCAATTTTAGGCAATTCTTTTATTTTTAACAATTAAGCAAATGAACTTTTAAAAATCATACCAATTTAAGCCTCTAATCACACTTGGGTAAAGTTACATGCCAGGATGCAATTAAATCAAGAGCAATCTCATAATTTTTAATGCACGACAAAGAAAAAGGATTTTTGCTTATATAATCAAGGGGCAAAAATGGACATCATTTCTTCAAACGATTGAAACAACAAATTAAGTAAGAAGAACAATCTCTCTTTTTTTTTTTTTTTTTTTTGGCTCTTGATCACATAAGTTAAGACCATGCTTTTGTCCATTGAATTTAAAAAGATAAACATGCCTATGATTTAATAGTATTTTGGTCACTAATGATGTCTTGGCCAAGGTTATGGCAAAAATTGTCCCAAGGGAGAGGCCTAGGTTGGCCAAGTCATAATTGAAATGTGGCACTTGGGCTCAATTAACTAGAAAGAGTTGTGCACTGACTAATAGCTATAGCTTTTGGCCTAGTGGTAAGAGCTCAATCCAACAATTGGTACCGAGTTTGCATGTTCAATTTCAGGCGGGAGCAATTGCTAAGAGGAAGATTATTGGCCAAAGCTATGTCAACAATTTGTCGCTTTTGGCTTAGTGGTAAGCGCTCAATCCAAAAATGTCATAATATGAAAAAATAGAAGTATAGGCTAAAATTGAAAATACAATAAAAGTCTAGGAGGATACTTTTTGATAATTAAGCCATCCATTTGCCACTATGACTTCTTTGTTGTCCATTTAGGGGCATAAATGAACCAAGCTACATAAACTCTATTTGCAAACTACTTGAAACAACTCAGCTTTTAGTCAGGATAGTTTTGAACTCCAGTAACTTAAACAAGCAGAATTGCACATTCTAAATAACTGAACCATTCAATGAAAATGAAACAAGGGAATGTTCTAAAGATATTTGGAACAGATGAAAGAAGGGACAAGAGGGTAGAATTTTTCAAGATTATGTAAAATGTATGACTGGAAAATTGCGATGCTCAACGAAGTGGCATTTCAAGTTGAAATGGGACCATTATTCTGGTTCGGACCATCTCTAGTTAGTCCCTGCCATTATTATATTTTTGCTCAACATCTCGCAGAGATGATATTCTTCTGCTTTCACCATAAGGCAAAAATAAATTATTTTACATGACAACTACTTAATTTTGACTATAACTATCAGCTTAGCTATTTCAACTACAATTGTGCATTTAAAGTTTGGTTTTTTCTTTTTTTTTATTGAAGTCGTTTTCACATTAATAGTCTTAGCAATGTATGAAATTAGCACTGTGAACCTTATGCTTAATAACAACATTAATTTTTTCTTTTGTGAAAGCATATTTACATTTGCAAGCTCGAACCAGGGGTAACAATTTTGCAATGCAAGGAACAGGTTCCATGCATTTGACTCTCCAAATGCAATGGTATATTCTCCATCAAGTTTCAAAATAGAGGAATCAGAAATGGTTTCAGAACTGGAAACAGTAAAATGGAATTGGATTGAATCAGACAATATCAGATCGTATTGGCAGCCGCTATTGTGAATTGTTCTTCAAATTAGTACCACAAATGAATACTAAATGACGAATGAAACTATCTTCTTTGCCAATGTGTTATGACTGTCGTAGCCCTTATGTCACAATGATGAAGCGTCTTTACGGCTGATACTAGTGATACAGCCCATGTTGGATGTGATTTCCAATTACATGTATCATAACAGGGAATACAGTATCCTTTAGGCCAAAACTCCAATACATAACAACTGATATGTCATATTTAAAACCCCGCACTCATGCAATTAAGCACCTTTGATATTTAATCAAGTGAATCAAACAATTTTTTAATGAAATCATTATAATTCAGTTTACGGAACCCTCCACTGATCCCAATTAAACATGCAATTATAGATAAACTTGACCACAACAAGATTTTTATAGACAGCTTTTCTGCTTGGTAGAGCATCTGTATGGTAAAAGATGTCAAGACATTATTTAAGGCAAGAGAACACTCTCAGACCAAAAAATAAGGAGCACATCATTAACAAAAGGCAAAGCAAAAATATTATTCACAACTCCAGTCATCTGGAGATCTGAAAAATTCCAACCCAGGAAAAGAAAAAAAAAAAAAACACATACCTCCCAATCAAGATAATTGTTAGCAATTTCATAATTAGTCAGAATTGAAACAGTACATTCCAGAGAAGGCAATTCTTTAGGCTGTATTGGAGGAAATCTGCGATCCTTCAAAGCACTGCAAGATAGTAATAATGAAATGGAAAATAGAATCCATGTAAGCATGGTCTATAAACAGCGTCAGCAAATTAAGACACACAAAAGTGATAAACATCATGCCTGTTCCGCTAAAAATTTTGGGCAAGAAATTTATCATCAAGGAATAGTCCGAAAAAAAAAAAAAAAAAAGTAAACGACTTTGGTAGTTTGAAATGTAACAGCCAAGCAACATAAATTCCAAGGAGCATGACAAATAATAAAACCTAAAAGTAAAAGATTTCCCAACCTTCTTCTCTAAACAACAGCATAAAAGGAGGGGAAGGGAGGGTTTTCTAAGGAGAAGGGAAAGAGAAGAAAGGGAAAAATCTTTTAACTATTGGCCTGACACTAAAGGAGGAGAAGAGGATTTTCAAAAGGGGAAGGAAGGGATAAGCAAGGAGGAAAAAATTCTCTAGCCTACTGTGTTTGAGAAACTTAAAAGTAGATATAAAAGGGGAATGGAAATTTCTAAAATTTGTTTGGATGAGTGCGAGATCAAGGGAATTATAATTGTAATAAGAAAAATGAAACCCTCATCCTCCAACTATGTTGTGCTAAAACAAACTAATCTTTTTATCTATTTAAGTTGGCAATGCAATTTGGACTGATAATTTATGAGAAAAATGCAAAGGTCTTGATCAATATAAATTGAACTAGCTGGGAAGTAAGTCAACTACAACCTGAGAAGAAAATGTTTGATCACAAACAGAGGCGGTATAAATTGTTACTATTGGAATGTTCAAGGGAAAAGAACTCTAACTGAATTTTCCACACTGTCTTGTTAGTTAATGATCAAATGCAAGGCAAGTAGAAAATAAATCATCTGCCTATACCCTCTTCCCATGCTTTCTGCATTGAAAATCAAGTGTACGAATCAACGAAGGAGGAGAAAAAGAAAGATTAGGTAATGAGAAGATGATAAATAAAATTTTAAGGACACTTACATTATCAATGAAATAATAAAGAGTGAAAAGAACTCTTCCTCTCCTAATAAGGTCAAACATTAAATGCTCCAAATGGACATGTAACAAATTTCAAGTTATAGGACATGCTCCAAACCCTCCACCCCCTTCCAAGACATGCATAATGCATAGAAGACAAAGGTCAGCCCATCTTCAAACCTCAAAGCTAAAAACTATTTCTCATAATGGACCTGAGAAAATTAAGAGTCACTTAGCTCGTGTCCCAATCCATAAGTTGAGATTCTGATCATTTGCAACAACATGACCAAAGACTAGATAGGTCATCTATCTTCCACACCCCCTCACCCTTCAACTCTACCAAAAGAATATCAGAATGGGCAAAAAGAAGAGATTAGCCAGAAAAACTAACAGCTCGTTTGGATGGGGGATAACTGGGAGGTTTTGAGGGTAAGACAAGGTTATCAATTGTTTGGGAACAGGGTTTGGACGAGGAGGCTTTTTGGTGGTTATTTGAAGGGTTGGAAACCCCCAAAACACCCCATTTTTCACCCCACAAAAGTGGCGGATTGGAGAGGGGTTAATCTTTTAATTTCTCATATTACACGTGTTTATTTTAAAAATCCTCAAATTGGACCCTTCATTATTTCTTCCATTTTTTTCTCTTTTTAAACAATTTATATATCTTTGAAAATTTAGTTCAGGATGAAATAATTTAATGGTAGAGGAAAGAACAGATTTCTAAAGGAGAAAATAAAAGGAATAAGATCTGAAATCAATGAGGCCTTGAAGGCTTCCAATTAATTGAAATGAAGGATAGAATATCCAGTAAGCAAGGAATAGAAGATAAATGACTGAAGAAACTCAGCCCCGAGGAGAATGCTCCCAATACCAACACACGATCAAAATTACTGATCCCAAAAAGATACCCCCTACAGCCTCACACTCACTCCTATATACAGCTGGAATTCCTAACTAACTTCTGCCACATACTCATCCTTTGGCTGCAAGGTACGATGCTGTTTTTTCTAAATTCCTCTTCTTTGCCCTCCAGCTTTGGGCCTTCTAGAATACACCATGAATGGTATGGGCTTGATAGCTTCCCTATCATTTAATATCCAAGAATTAATACTTTATTAGAAAAACAAATTTTAACCAACTCATATACCTAAAAAAACAGCTTTATAAGAAGGGTATCTTTGTAATCTTCATATTTAATTTTACTTTCAAATACCCCAAACCAAGCAACACAAGGTTACCTCATTTACCTTAGCTTGCTCCCAAACATAAAAAAGACCATCAACTTATGCTACATCTTTGACAATCTTTCTTTTCCCCTTCTTGGACATATATCATACGTTAAACTTAGTGCCTATTAATAAGAATACAGAAAAATTTCTTATATCGCAAAAAAAGAGCTGGTTAAGCTCACTAGAAAGGAATGGGTTGATGCAACAAGTTTCATCCTTAACCTGAAAAAGACTAATTAGTGGGTTGAAATACCAAGAAGGAATCATAACAGAGTTGGATTTACACTTGTAAAGAACCTTAACCAATGAAAAAGTGCCTGATTCATGCCTTCTTTACCATTCTTTCATTTTATACTCCATATATCTTGATAAACTTTCTAATTCTCCAGTGAGTAGTCTCCAAAATACCAACCATGTGTTCAGAGCACACGAGCATCCTCCAAGTCTATTCAACCTCTTAGTCTATGCTTATCCTATCATCACATCAATATTATCATACCAGCAGCATATTTCTCCTAACCTTTCTCATCAAATTAAACCCTCCAAACAAGACTCTGAAAACCCTAATTTTCTTTCCGTCAAGAAAATTGCAGCTTGACTCCTGAGGCTGAAAAAGAGCTATGCAGAACCTAATCATTCACTCAGCAACTTTGAAGTTTAGGCTCAAGCTTGTTCAGGATGAGCTAAATGGAGTGTTGCAAATTCAGATAATTTGTGAACCATGCATAAAATACAGTGGGTTGTCTCAATCAATTTATCTTTCAAATGAACACATTAACAAGCTTATATAGTAAAATACTCATCAGAAAAAATCAATAAGCATTATCGTTCCTGTTTATATTACAAGAATGTGAAGAAATGTATGATTTTCGAGGACATGCTATAAGCAGATGGAAAATGAAAATTATAAACCCTAATCACTTTTCTATATTATAATAAACAGCTTTGGTAAGTAATTTTGTATACATTGCAACACCTCAAATTACTATACATGAAATTCAATTGAACATCAAATTATTAATAATTATATACAGAGTAAACAAGTAACTTCAAAGGCTAAACAAGACACTTCACCTGACTCAATTAAGCCAGCCTTTACAATCAATCTCCCATCAACTCATTATTATTCTTCAAAAATATATTCAAGTGAGACTTTGTCAGGTTGGACTCCAACAAACTCACAAATTGTTTTCCTCATTTGCAGCCTTATGACTCTCAGTTGAACTTTTCAATAAAACTCTCATTATCTAATCGTATATACTCTCAAACACAATATACATAGCCACCTCTCCTTAACACCAACATCCCTGTTTTTATATCCGAGCACACATTAAACAATTACCAAGGCAAAAGCTGCCCCTCCATTTAAAAAGAGTTCCACTAGACCATTGTCTTTTTCTAATTCTTATAACATATCGTTTCACTGTATCAGAAA
The DNA here is from genome assembly GCA_947857235.1 of Jatropha podagrica. Taxonomy (NCBI): domain Eukaryota; kingdom Viridiplantae; phylum Streptophyta; class Magnoliopsida; order Malpighiales; family Euphorbiaceae; genus Jatropha; species Jatropha podagrica. The sequence goes on along the minus strand of CANUEP010080498.1, from coordinate 13,032 downwards.
GGAAAAGTCCACATAAATCAGTAATATAGATTCTATACCACAGGCCTACCACATACCCTCAAAGCTAAACACACAACCAAACGCCCAGGTTGAAACATACTGTGAAACATGCGCATACACACAAAAAAACAGAGATATAGATGGACAGACACACAGACACACATACACATAGGGAGGGAGGGGGGGGGGGAGAGAGAGTTAGAAATGCAAGCACATGAACGTATTCTTGGGAAGAGAAGAGGAAGACAGCAGGATTGTGAGATTTACGATTTTGAGAAAACATAATATGTGCCTCAGCTCAGAGTTGAATGAGAAAATGTTGCAATACCTGGTTAAAGCATAGTCCCTAAACCCATTAATCAAGCGTCGAGCTTCTAGGGTTCCAATACATCCACGTAAACGAGGCTCACCTCCATTGACCACTTTCTTCCAAGTAACAAAAAGTGGGCTGAAATGAAATATTATTCAAGTCACAAGAGATCATAACCAAGAGGTTTTAGTATACAAAACAAACAGATCTACGAATGACATAGCTCCCAGAATTCTGTCCTGCATTAAACATTCAGATTAATAAACCAGTTACAGTTTGACTTTCCAACTTGAATTCAGGTCGGTAACTAAACATCAATTTGGTCCAATTTCATAACTGTACTTTTCTTTCAACCATATGATGGTCGCAATTTCAAGAATGGGCAAATGTTTTCACACATTACTTTGCCAATTTCCAATATGAATTGCAATTATATATGCATATGCTTCTAGTTGACACTATTAATCACTTAAATGCGACATTCAATTGCCTCTAATGTAAAGGTTTTGAAGCAAATTCTTACAGTTCTTTTGGATATCCATTGAGTTAATTCACTGAAATATTGCAATTCCAACAATGATGACCAACTTGTAGACATTACCAAAATTTAATGAAGTTCGAACAAATTTTAAACCAACAGCGATTGCTAATTAAACAAATTCAACAAAGGAATTTGTAAGGCTATGCATTTCACTTTGGGATATGATGCATCAAAGCTCTCATGGTTTCAAAATTTTAAACCAACAATGATTACTGATGAAACAAATTCAACAAATGAATTTGTAAGGCTATGCATTTCACTTTGGGATATGATGCATCAAAGCTCTCATGGCAGCTAAAAAGTTAAAACCTAACAACACATCCAAGCTTCTTAATTAACACCAAATATACATGCATACAGAACTAAATACATCTCAACTTGAGTTAGAGTATGTGCATGTCAAAGGCTCAAACTACATGACTGATAAACATGCCAAACCATATTAACCCAGTATACATGCAAATGCCAAGTGAAGAAGATAAAACACCACCCAAACATTATCAAGTGCTTTTGAGTAAGCAGAAAATGTAAAATGCCCATAAGTCATAGTGACTCTAACATTTACAACTGAATTACCATCCAAGGAACCGAGTTAAAGTTGGGAACTGAATGCTATCAAAATGTGAAACTGATAAATGTAAATACGATGCAACTAAAAGCATCATTAAAAAGATTTGCCACAATGCAATTGAATGCACCAATGTGTGGCAATACCAGCCAACATACAGTTAACATTATGACACCATTGTCTTAAATGTTATGGCTTTTACAACGAATCCAAACTTAAGGAAGTACCAAGCATTGAAATGCAAAAAGGGATAACATGTTGTTAAGGAACAATGATATGTACCAAAAGATTTTTTCCTCTAGCATAAAAGCAAAAGTAGCTCGTCAAATTATAGAATCTCAAAATTTGAGGTTTCTAGATTCACATGATGCAAGAAATGTTTATATTTATACCCTCGTTTAAAGAAGTGCAGAAAAAAATTCACTCAAGAGATGAAATGGAATACAAAACATAAAAAAATAACTGTAGCTTCCACATAGTAGCTAGATTAACAATTGAAAAGCTGATAATCTGATGAAAATATCCAAAGAAGCTTCCAAGCACTCCCAATCAACCCCGACCCAGAGTCTTGCTTTTTCTAAAAAGTGTATATGCAGCACCCATATATACGTATGCATAATCATTCATTGCAAATGATAAAGAGAGGATTTCTAGATATCACTACATTGAACTCTATTACTCCATTATCTGACTTAGTTAAGTAAGTTGTATTCCAATGATGCATCAGCATAATAGAAATATAGAATTATATATAAGCTATAAAAATGACCAAGCTTTTCTAAATCAATTTAAAAAAAAAAAAAAAAAAGCTGAACTTTTAGAGCCATTTATGTTATCATAACAGAATAAAAATAAAAATGTGAAACAAGCATGAACCAATCATAAGCAGATACACATAATCTCTACTAAATGCAACTTCATCCAATACGAGAAAAAATAAGAAACAAAAATTTTAGGAAGAACAAGTTGAAAATTGGCAATATATACAAATCTAGCAAAACTAAATCCATGAAACTCTGTATAACAGACAAAGAATCACATGCAAATTCCACTAAATGCAACACCAGTAAACAAGCAAACAAAAATAAAAATACCCAAAACAGCAGAATCAATTTTTTCCCAGAAAAAAAAAAAAGCAATCAGATTAAAGGACGATCAAGAGCAGAATTAAAAAGGAAGACAGAGAGAGATTACTGTTCGCCCTCGTCAAAGGCAGGAGAAGGAGCTTGCTCGCTGTTGTAGTGAGCTACGAGAGTATCAAAGCAATAGACGGCCATTTCCCTGTTTGCAGAAACCATCGTCTTGGAAATGGAAAAAGAGAGAATTCTCTGTAAGAAACCAAACAAAGCACGCAATTAGATCTTCTCTCTCGCTCGACAGGCAGAATAAGATAGGGAATGGAACACTTTTCTGGTTTGGTTACTAAATGATTGAGAGAGAAAGCTCAAGAAATCACTTTTTTATATTTTGTTTACTTTTGTATATTGTCTTTCTCTTATCTGTTTCCATGGCTGAAGCATACGTTTCAACTCTTTTCTTTTCTTGGGAAGGAAAATTTGTTGTTATTGTCGTTAAAATTCACCCCTAAATTATAGCAAATTAATACGTGAATTTCTTTTATTTTTAAAATTAACTATGAGACGTTTGATTTATGATTCTATCAATACTTTAGTCTTTTCATTTCATTTAGATATTTTATCCAAAATAGTCTCTATTTATTCTTAAATTGATAGAGAAATTGATCCATTAACACTTATTGAAGGATCAAAATCTTAATAAAATCATAAGTCAAGGATTTTATAATTAATTTTTAAAACAGAGTTTATGTATTAATTTTTTTTAGAATATTCTCATGTGTTAATTAGACTATAAATTAGATATTAATATATTTTTTCTCTTTTATTAGCAAAAAAAATATAAATACAAATATAAAGATAAGAAAAAAAAAAGAAAAGAAAGCAATTTTTTACTTCCCACAAATGCCTTGAATTTTGCTAAATAAGTGATAAACACCTAAAAGTTATCTACATTTTATATCCGGCTGCATTTGTAATTATGTTGAGGAGCAATATGCAATTATGTAATAGGGCAAAGGATTATCTTTTAATATCTTTCCCACAATCTCCCTCATCATTGTTGTGTATTATACTTTATATTATAAAAGGCCTTCCTTCTAAAGAGAAGGGGTTAATGCAATTTTATTCATCATCATATTATATAAGAGAAATTTTTAGGTGCAACCTACAACTCTAATCCTAATTCTTATAAAAGAAAAAAAAAAGATATCAAATTGGTACGTTGATGATGGATATACGTCTTAAATTCTCAGATATAAGTGCTATTTCCATTGTTACCCGTTGAATCAATCTCGAGGTATTCATTATGACTATTGAAAGGATACAGATGGATGGAACAAGTGAATCTGACAAGGTAGAATTTTTTGCCAAGCAATTTATTCCTACACCTCTTGATGCATCTACTTTTGATTCTCAGTTGTGGCCTTGCTCACCCAAGCATATAATAACTCCGCAATTTTCCTAGAAAGGACAATGCTAAATATATACCTCTGCTATCTCAAATATTCCCAATTGATGGGGAAAAAAAGGGAAATGTGACCTTAGAAGAAGGAGGTGCGACAAATAAACAAGTTGTAGAGGGAATGGAAGATGTGGAGTCATTTTGGTGGACGAACACCGAAGACAGAATGGTCACTCATGTGCATTCCACACCTCTCTTGGAAAGTTTTTACACTAATGCTAAGGAAGATTTCTAAGAAAAACCCATCACGTGCTGAAGAAGACTAAGAAACAAAGGATAACACCAACTTTAGTTTGATAAATAACTTGCCTTTATGCTCGAAGATCATGATGATTAACTTTGCCCCTAAATTTAAAATGCTTATGTTTGAAACTTATGATAGAATGACCAATCCACAAGACATTTGGCCAATTTTTGCACAGTCATGCATATTCACACCACTTTGGATGCACTACTATATTGAGCTTTCCTCATCACATTAAATGGGTCACACAAGAGTAATTCTAGATGCTGAAGATGGGATCTATCAATGCTATATACAAATGGCTTCCTCCTCCAAAACTCGATTTATTACATGTATACCGAGCAAGAAGATATCATTTGACCTAATAGAATTGAAGATAATAGACAATATCTCTTTGAGATTACATTACCATATTCCAAAAGTTGGTTATGCAAGTGGAAGACCTCAATATAGAAGTGGCCATAAGTGTCATGGAAAAAAATTTTAGTTATAACAAACTTTTAGACTCATTAAATATTACCCGACCTTGAGCAAATAATTTTGTGAGTCTAGATGAAGCCTGTAAAGCTCAATAAACACAGTCAAAGAATATGGAAGCTAGAAGATGAAATAATGGATACGAAAGGTCACCCATTGGGTCAAGTAGGTCAAGTCAATAAGTGAGCTACTCTTCAAGAACTTCATATTTTAGGGGCAATAGTTTAGCAATGAGAGAGGAAGATTTCACTCCCTTAATCAAAAGTCGAGCAGCCATACTAAGATGGCTATAAGAGAATAAAAAAGAAATCCACTTCAACTACCAAAAGAAACTGAGAGACGAATTAGAAGGTGTGAACAAGTGTTTTTTTACAAAAGGTGTGGTTCAAGCCGGTAGTAAATCTGTCAAAAATTGAAGTTAACCTATAAATCAAAGTTATCTTTACCAATTCTTTTGTAAATAGCTTTTTTTTCTAGGCTGATTTTTTCTACAAACTCAACACCAATGGAAACTAGCCTCCAAAATCTTTCCAACGATACCTTACAAGCTTAAATTAAAGGCCAAATGGGCGTCGAACTAAGCACAAAATCATTTTGAATCAGTGTAGATAAAATATTTTAATCATAGTGAGAGTGTTGATTTTATGTGGAATAAGAGAGCTTTTCTTTCTATCATACAATAAGATACAATTCAACCTTATTTATAGTTATAGGCTATTTCCAAAAATACCTAAATTACCCTTTACCCTAAACTATACTACTTATACATTCAGTAATATATCACAACAGAGAGCGACATACGGCATTTTGCAATGCTTTCTATTGGGTTAGAAGTTAGACATCCATTGCTTTCCAATGGTATCTTACAAGCCTAAATCAGAGGTCGAATGGGCCTTGAATTCACCAAATTCATCGAAACCAATTGAACTGATCCAATAAGATTGTGACTGACTCAAGCATGGTGGTTGACCACCTAGACTAGGGCGGTCAACCACTTGTGACCAACGATCAATCGCCTTATAAAAATGTTTGAAATTCATGATCCCACATTAAAAAAATGCACAACCCCCCAAGTCTATTTTCCATAAATAATAGCTAATTTTCACTCTAAACCACACAATCTGACACAGAGAGACAATCTCTCTCTTGCTCCTTGCAAAGTACATTCTAGAAGCCTTAGTTGAAATGTTCCTTTAGCTTTCTAGCTCTCATTCCATCTCCTCCACTCTTTTTGAGTGTTCTAAGTGAGCAAGGCGATATTCCTTTGGCCAGTCCCCCCTCCCTCTTAATAATATATTTTGTTACCCTTAATTCTAGGTCCCCATACCTTTGGTCTGTAGTCATTGGCTCACTGGGCCCTCATTAAAATGCTCTCCATAGGTCTAGGTCCTTCTTGGTACTTTAGACCTCCCTTAGATTAAGCTTCAATCTTAGAAATCTAAGTTAAGCTAAAGCTCCAACCCGATCAACCAAACTAGCCAGCCTTTCGGCTCATCCTTCGATCAACATCGTCGGTCTCTCCAAAGGCCTAGGTAAGTCCTTTATAGCTTTAATCTTTTAAATATTACTCTCTTCATTTAAATGGCTCCAAAGAGCCTTTCCTTTTCTTAAATCTAACGATCAAAAGCTACGAAATCTATTTTAATTTGGCGATCTAAAGAATAAATAAAATTTTATTCTGATAACCCAAAGCCAAGAAAATCATTTTTAATTTGGCAATCCAATGGTAAGATGTTTTTCGTAAAATGACAATCCAATGCCTAAAGAAATATGATAAATTAAGGTCTTCAATGAACCTTTTCTCAATTTAAATCAACCAACACCCATCTTACAAAGGGTAGAACTATTTGGTCCAAAATCTTGTTCCAAGGAATAAGCAGGTAGGTTTGAGTCTTTAAACCGAGCTACGAACCAAATCCACAAAAATTCATTTTTCCCTTCTTTTCTTCTCCTCTTCTTATTTCTTTGATTTAATTTGAACTGGCAGATGTGTGATTGCCCTAGAATCACCATTGAAGGGCTATAATCAATACTCCCTCAATTTATTTTCTTTATTTTATTGCTTTTATTTATTTATCATTTTCTTATTGCTTCATTTAAATTATTGCATTATATTTATTACTTTTATATAATTGTCGTTCTCTTCATCTCAACTCTATTTTTCATTTGGATTGAACATTAACCTTTGGCCAATTAATTGATCATTTAAACTGAAAACTTAGTCTCTGAATCCTCTTTAGTTTTGATGATTAGTGACCTTTTCATAATTGGAGTCAATTAAAGATTTTTCTTGAGTGTACCTTCACAATAAAATTTAAGTGGCGACTCTACAAAATCCTCCATGAACCTTATCCAAAATGAGCATTTCGATACCATTTTTAGTATATCAAACTTGGCGCTCAGGTCGAGGTCTCACAGTTGGCGACGCCACTGAGGAGTAAAATGAATTTTACAAAGTGGACTAGTAATTGTTTTAGAAAAGAAAAATTGAAATTATTTTCCCAATGATCACTTAAATTACCTTATAGTTTTCAATCCTTTCATGCATCATGAAATTTGCATTTACCCTTTAAAAATTAAGATCAACCTTATAGGTTTCTAGTAGTGCCACGTTAACAATTATCCTTGAGACTGTTGAGAGGTTACGAAAGTGTCCAACTGATGATGAATTCTCAAATCTCTTCTCAAATACAACAAGTAAGCAGTGGTATTGGACTCACACAAAACTCCTAGTTTCGCATGTGGTTAAGTATATCGCTGCTTTAATGTGATGGAACCCTATTAAACCAAGCCGCCCTAAACCCACTTCATGTAACGACATTAGAACCATAACCTTAGGTTGTATGTACCTTAATAATCTAAACCTATGTGAATGTCATGCAAATGGTTTTTCTTAAGCATATCACATGCATATCTGTGAGGCCTCGACCCAAACGCCTAGTTCAATCCACTAAAAGTGGAATCAGAATGCTCATATTGAGTTTAGTTCACGGTGTGAAAGCCTATTTAATCTTATTGCTTTTTTTGAAAATGAGTCGGCATTTCCATTTTTTATTTTGAGGGAAAAATCTACAGAAAATCCTAAGTTTACTCCGAACATTGGTTCAAATAGATAAAATGCACAAAGCATCGAAACCAAAGAGGATTTAGGGACTGGATTTTCAATTTTAAAATAATCAATTAATTGACCTAAATGTTAATGATGCATCAGATGAAAAACAATTTGAAGATGGATAAATGCATGAAAATAATAAGAAAGCAATTTAAAGTAGCAATAAATAAAGCAATGAACAAATAAAAAGTGACTACCATTCTAGCCTTGTTTAGAGGATTCTAGAATGATCACGCATCTCCCAATAAAAGAATAAAAGACAACATTTAAATGAATAAAGCTAATTAAAAAGGAATGCCATCTCTAGCCCTTTTAAGGGAATTTTAGGATGGGAACTGACAGACTTTTTCGCAAGTATATAAAATATCAAATAAGTAATAAAGAATGAGTAGAGTATCATCCCATGAAGATTATATACCAAATACCAAAATTATGTTGTCCTATTATTATTTAAATGAAAATAAAGAGAATAATTTTAAAAATAAAAGAAATAAAAGAAAATAAATTAATAGAAAATAATTAAAGCAAGAATATTTGATGAAAAGAAATTAAGATTTAAAAGCTACTAGAAATTTTGACTTCACTTAATTTTATCCAATTTATTTTATTAGTTTATTAATCAATTTTAATTATTTAAGTAAGGAAAACAACCCTAAAATCACTAACAAGCTCTTCGATGTATTGTTAGCTACTTATTTTCTTATGCTAGCCATATTCTTGCAAAAATTCAAGCTTTTAACAAAATGTATTCCTTAGTACGAATATAAATTAATAAGACTTCAATACCAATAATTGATCAAACTATGATAGATAGAATATGAGTTTTCACAAAAACTATTAACCTTTAAATAATAGATGATGAATTTAAATTCAACATTCCTATTGGCATATTAGTCATCCCTTCTCCACAATGTTAAATGCTACACAATTACAAAGATAAAAAAGTCTTTTATTAAGGTTGTAATGGGATTTTTAGGATTAATTTAGCTAAATAAAGAGTGCAAAAAGCATATAATGTCAAGATTTTAATTATATTAAAACATGTATTTTTATTTGTAAAGGGAGATTATCTTGAAGTTTCTTCATTAGCTACTAGAGATGCTTCATAATTCTTGAATAATTCCTTCCTTGCTAGGAATAAATTTCTCAAACTTGAATTTTTAGTTGTTTGCTTTTTTAGGGTGCTTCTCTTTGAATTTTCTAATTTCTCCACTTGCTAGTATTTAATGAAAAATTCCTCCATTTTATTTTCTTGGTATGTTTTAATAAAACCAAAACCTTTAACTATACATAATTACACTTGGGGTAAAGATTTAAAATTGGTTTAAAGGCTAGGTTTAATAGAGGGAAACAAAAAATATTGGTTATAAGTTTCAAATTGGTTGCAAAGATCGTGATTAACTTAGGATGGCTTAGGCTAAAATGTAAGGTTCAATAACAAATGCCTAAATCATCTTTTTTTAATGTGAACATTTTAAAAGTTTTGCTTCAAAAGAATTTCTAATTTTGTTCTAGAAATGCCAATGTTAAATTAATTTAAATCAAAGTATACATATCTATCACAATAATTACAAAAATAGGTGCTTTATGATTTTAAAAATAAATGTTCACATCAAAGAATTATGTTAAGTTAAAAAGTTCAAATTTAAACTTAAATGTACTATAATAGAAAAATAACTAAATTTATAACAAGTTATTTAGATTATGATAATTTTTAATTTGGCTCATCATTATTCTAACCATGTTAAACTAACAATGCAAAAAAAAAAAAAAAGGAAAAATTTTAACTAAAATTTTCCTTTTCCAACTTAATCTAGCACATTGTCCTTAATATGTGAAATCAAAAATAATTTCTCAAACTTAAAAAATCATGCCTCAACACAAAGTGTAAGAATTATTAGATAGAGATGCACTAAGAACCTCTTACCACTATTGTATCAAGGATTACAATGAAAATTTAAGGAGCATGATGAATTAGAATCCAATGGCTAAAAATTGAAAAAGAGAGGAAAAACTAAATAATGAAATTAAAATAAAACATCTAACATAAACAAACAGTTAAAGATAAAAACAAGGATAACACTAAAAACACAATCCAGAACTAAAGATATAAATAAAACTAAAAATAGAAAAAAGAATAAAAATAACAATATGAAAACAAGAAATCAATCTGCAAGAGGTGATGGAGGAGGAGGTTGCAACATCTGAATGATCATTTGGAGTTCAACATTTAATCCCATATACTGATTTTGCATTGTATCAAGTCGGGAATCGATGCTTCCATAAGATATATGTAGGCTAGTAAACTGATCAGGCATCATTGTCTCCATCCTCTCCATTCGATTGTCAAACACGTCCATCATTGAGACGATGCGAGCTAACACTTTATCGGTCTTAGCTTGTGCCTTTGAGTGTAAAGGACTTGCACCAGAAAAAGTAGGAGGTAAACCTCCTAAGTTAGCTTAATCACACTCGTTTTCAGCTCTAGTATTAGCCTCTTTAACCACATCATCTCCAATTTTGGGTTGTTCATCAACCCTAGCCAATTGAAATGCGTCTATATGTTTAACCACCATCCTCATCTCAATATTACTTTAATATCCAAATGAGTGTTTTTACCATTATTAAACACCGCAAAAAGAGATCTTATTGGGTTAAACACCCTAAGGTATTGCCCAATCCTGTGATGAAACTCCCCATTACTATACTACTCGTGTTTCCTTTTGCTACCTTTTTCCATCTCACACCCAACCAATAGCCTACATTTAGTCTAATCCCATTCTCAATAGCCCATAAGAAATATAATTCATTAACTCCTACCACATCATCATTTTCTTTCCTACCAAAGGTTGTGTGGGAAAAAAATTTATGGATACAATGGTAAGCAGGATTCTTAGGTTAGAGCCCTTAAAACCTTTAGACTTGTATCCACGTGAACCTGTAAATCTTTCCATGCATCATTTTCGCTAAAACTAGAGGGTACACATCAACTAGCATCTTCAGTGGAGAAACAAAAAATATGACTAAGCTCATTGACAAATAGTTCATGCCTCCTCTCACTCAATTGAAAAGTAATTTTCGATTCAACGGTATTCACAGTAGGGTAAATATATGAAGCACAAGTACAAAAAAATTTAAGAGTTAAGGATGCAAATACATAATCCTTCATAGTAATAAAATTTCCTCACCCAATCTGTTTCAAGGGTTTAATCATAGTATCTTTTAAACCCACCATACTTAAAGCATGCTCATAAATAAATATGTTTAGTACAATAGGTTTTAAAGCAAGAACATTGTACCTTTCTAGTTGCTTCGGGGTAGAGAGTGTGAATGAAGGAGGTGAAATTTCCAGTGGAGGTGTGGTGGTTGCCCTCCTTCCCCGTTGTGGATTTTGCGCGGGGGCTGGAGCATTTGAATGTGCTCTAGATGAGGAGGAGGTTATTCTTTATCCTTTTGGTGCCATGAGTAAAAGGGAAGGTTGGGTTGTAGAGAGAGAAAGGAGAATAATGGTGTTTGCGAGAGAGGAAAACAAAAGAAAGAAGGTGGAGGTGGGTGGTTATGGAGGATGAGAGAGAGGGAAAGGAGAAAAAGGTTTTAGATTTAGATTTAGAAAAAAGATAGAAGAGAACATACCTTTTAAAAGGGTGTTTCATGCTTGGGAGCCACAAGCATGGCATTGGACACGACATGCCCATGGAGTCTCCTGACTCTCAATGCGCTTGTTGTTGGGAGTGCCATGGCTAGCCCGTGGAGTGTTTTGACCCTTAGGTGCTTTCTGCTGCATAGACCACGGTCGTGTTACTCGTGGCTCTTGCGAGAATCCATTCTTATGGCGCTCTTCTATCACGAGCGTTACCCATCCCATGGCCAACCCATGGACTTTCTTGGAAGTCCCTTGGAGACTTGCTTGGATGCCACAGCCGTTGCAAATAACATGGCCAGGCTATGGAGTCCCCTGAACCTCACTTTTACGTCCCTCTTATAAAACTTCAAGGCCATGACTGTGGCATTTTACACGGCTAGGTTGTGGACTTTACTGAACCCCACTTTAGGACTCTTGCAAAACACAAGAACAAATCTAAGCTTGGTGAATAAAAAATAGATCAAATTAAAAATGAAATTAGATAAAAATTTAATGCCTTTTCATAGAACTAAAACAAAAAAAATTAAAGTAATACTAAAATAAAATATGGGTTGTCTCCCACAAGCGCTTTTGTTTAACGTCGTTAAGCTCGACTCATTGGCCCTTTTTCAGGTGAGGCTCATTGCAGTTTTGACTAGATCAAAAACTTGATTTTGAAAAACCTTCAGTATTTGAGCATTGACCTTAAAGCTTCGATTTCCATCAACAACTTCAACCGCTCCATGTGAAAAAATTTCTTTGATAGTGAATAGTATGGACCACCAAGAATGCAATTTACCTTGAAAGAGATGAAGTCTAGAGTAATACCTATTGGCTGACTCTTAGATTCCTCAATATAATACGCTTATCATGCCACCTTTTTGTTCGATCCTAAAAAATTTTGGCATTTTTGTAAGCATTCCACCTTAATGAAACATATCTAAATAGGCTGCCCTAAGGTCTAATAAAATGGGTTCAACCAAAACACACTAAATGAAGTCATTTTAGGCCCAAATAAACAAGTTAATTTAGGCCCAATCACATGAATAATAAAAGCAGCCCAAAACGATAAAGCCATGTAATTTTAATAGGGCCTTTACAAAGCTTAACATTAATAGGGCCTTTATAAAGCTTAACATTAACTTTTCCAAGCCTCCACAAGATAAAGAGGTCTTAGCCCATAATTTCCATCTTCATGTAGCTTTAGCTCTTTATCTACAAAATGTTATATGTAGCCTTGTAATGCCTCTTTTAGCCTTTTTGCCTTGGATCTAGTTATTGGTCCCGTTGGGAAGGCGAAAAGGGTCCTTAACTCGAGGCCCACACTCCATGCTCTTATCATTCCCTCCCTCCTAAAAAAGATTCGTCCTTGAATCTGCATCCATATCAAAAGGAGAAAGATCAGATACATTAAAGGTGGTAGAAACATTATACTCACCTGGAAGATCAATCTTGTATGCATTGTCATTTATCTTTTTTAGCACTTGAAATGGTCCATCGCCTCTGGCATCTAATTTTGATTTCCTTTGATTAGGAAACCTTTCCTTTCGCATATGTACCCAAACCCATTCACCAGGTTCAAATATCACTTATTTTCACCCTTTGTTAGCCTTTTGTGCA